>DWQK01000079.1:0-29205 GCA_018231225.1 Noctuana stator
GGCACGGGTCTCTCCCCACAACCGGGGAAGGCCTGGAGCATACTCCACCACGCTGCTCCAATGCGGATTGGTGGAGAGGGGGGGGAGGGAAATTATGTCCACCATTAAATGCGTGATTTGATAAAAAAAAAATTCACCGATACCTTTATAATATGTTAGTAATAACAATTTTCTTCCTTAGAACTTAGTTCTATACCACTAATGGATAACGCAAGCATTCATTTTAAACTAACTAATCGATTGGTTTGGTATAGATTACAAGTTTGTACGATCGTATTATCAGAATTATATTTTCACACCTTATGCCCGCAAATTTTATAACGTTCGGTCGATTTTCCTCTAAACATGCCAGATTATGACCAATTGTTCCATTACAAAGGTTTATAAATAAAAATATTTACTAATTGGAATAATTCTCTCTATAAGGTAGATTTACATTTAAAAATCTCAAATTAATTGTGGTAAAGAAATATGTACAACATTATTTTTAAGGTTGCTGTAAGTATTATTAGAAAGTAATTAGAAAATTAATAATTGTAATTCACTAAATGACGAGTTGTATGGTGTGTGAATAATATGGAGGTTGTTTTGTTCCAAACAAAAATGTTATTTATTTATGATTAAACACATTTTGAAATAAAATGATGAAATAAAGGTTCCACTTTCATTTATTCCGATACAGCCTGTTTATTATATTTTAAAGAAAGAAATTAACCAGCATAAGGTGATTTAAGTACTTACGTACGCACATAATAATATGCAGTTGTAAGATTTTGATGTAAGTATGTACCTAAGTTTTGTGAGTAGCTGTCGCCCGTTAACTATATAAATTAAATTTTAATAATATCTGAGAGGTACTATAACTTTAAAATTAGAACATAAATTGATTATTTCAGTTCATTTTCTCAATATTTTTACGACACTCAATCCTTATTTTCAATGGTATCTTAGTGTTAATAAAATGCCGTGACCTATAGCGCCATCTAGTAACGAACCTAAAAAGCAGTATACGAGTATGCAGGATGTTACGCGGTCACAGCCACCCATGCGTGTCCATTTTCAAGTGGGAGAGTGTTTATAAATTTTATGACGTAAAGTTACTGACCTCTATAATAAAATTATACTTATTAAAAAAAAAGTCGAGACTAGTGTGTGGATTCAAACAACTTGGTTTCTTTTAGTGTTCGTAATAATGCCATCTATGAGCTGTTTATGAAACGAATTGTAAAGCGCTATCTAGTGCGACGTAGTGGGACATTACGCATATATTGCGGATTGTCAATGTTCCGATAGCTAGGTACCAGTATAGTGTATTATCTATGGGTAGTACAAACGCAAACTAGACAATATATTTTTCGGTGATAGATATTTCATATATTTTTTACTAGGGGGGCTCTGGGCATGTGCTAAGAGTGCCAAGTTAGGGCCTGTCTGTAACAAACGCTTCTATAGAAACGCAGATATCAAAGTTAGTTTTAAAATATAGGTATATCAGGTATAAAATATAATGCAAAACTTTTTTAGACCTAAATAGCTAAATAGTTAGAATTTCTTTTTGTAAGCTGTTTATTTTTACCTACCTACTTAGGTTCTATCTTGTATACAAAATTATTCAATGGCGGTGTCTCAACGCAACTGTGTGTTACGCACTTAGTTCGATAATTCAATCTTCACAGCGAATAAAGAATAAGTAGCAAATTTATACAGAACACAAAAAAATGCTGCAAAGTCGACGCTTGACTAAAAATACCAGTATTGCGGGTCCGTCCAACGCGGCAACCGTTGTATTTTCGTATCTACGACATTTTGTAATTGGCCAGACCAGAAATGAAGCGAGTGCAGTGACATTTCCAATTGATTTTTATGACAATTCACCTTCAAAATCTGTTAACTTCATCACAGGCGTAAGTTTTATATTTCTTCCTTGATACTGTTATTTTAATTGAAATGCCTCTACTAGATATCACAAATCCGGCAGTAATAAAGTTTCTAATCGAGAATTATGAGAAGGAAAATCGACTTCGTCTCAATTGGATCCACAAGCACAAGGAGCAGATACAACAGGCTGCTACTCTGACCAGGGATCCGACTAATTACTTCGAGAGTGACGTCATAGCTCATAACATGGTAGGGGGTATCGCAACGATAACCAGGGACCACGTTGTCGCCGGTTATAACCGAAGAAAGACGCCTTTACGCGATGGTACTTTCATACCAGGCGTAAAGCACCTACGACACGGCCATTCGCTTGTTGACATCGGCTTGGGCGATCCGAAAGTCGATCCGAAACTTAGCAGACCGGATACCGATCTATCGATTGACCCTATAATGCGTCCCGTCGACCCCAAACTAACACAGGTGGTATATAAATCAAAGCCGGAATTCGGTAGAGAGCAATATTTAATAAAACGGTCGAAGGAATGGCCAGAAAAGAAGTATTACTTTGCGGAATGTAGTAATTTCGATTATGGTTGGCGCATGAAAGACAGCGAACTTCGTCAGAAACCGGAGTATGGAAGGTGCTGGCATCTGACGAGGGCTTTGCGAAGCAGAGTGGGCCCGCAACCCGATCCTCCTCATTACAAATCGTCCGAACCACCCGGCCCGACCAAATGCGTGACTTCATAAATGATTTTCCAATATTTTATCTTTTCAATGTTTCCGCTTCGTTTCTATTCTGTTTTTGATTATTACATTACTAAGGTCTCTCTTTAAAAAATTATTTTAAATCATGTTTTGTAAGGCGAATGACAGACGTTCAATAAATAAGGGATGGAAAATCCTTGTAATAAATACTGTGATTTGTAAGAATTTAACAAATATTGTGGTTTATCCTGTTGAATTCCGTCAACATAAATATTAAATTTATCAATATTTATCGTACTGATAGAAAACCGTATTTACTGATATACTTAATTAATAAGAAAATAATGAAAAATTCAACGGCATGGATTTGTTTAAATTAATAGCACAAAAGTGAAAAGATTGTCTACTGCCATAATAAAGAGTATCATCTATATGAGTCTAAAGTGATTTAAAAAAAATTTATTGATACAATGGTTGTACAACTTTGCTGTTTGAGCTCGCCATAGCCTCATGAACACGCAGGTTTGACTGCTCGGGGTTATATAAATAATCAATGAAAACATGAATCATAAGGTCGACATACTAGAAACAAGCCTACTGTAAACAATAATAGTCCTATAATTTCTTAAATGTAAGTTTGTAATTTTTTCGGATAACTCTCCGTAGTCGCCGACCTAGGCACTAGGTTAAAAGCAAACTGCCCTTGTCCAAATCTATTTTTAAAAAGTAGCTCAAGAAGTTCCAATTCAAACCCGTATTTCCATCAATAACACTGCGCATGACACACTCTGAATTGTTTTGCTCTTTTTTATAACAAGAAGCTAGAAGGGGATGGGCGATAACCTGTGCTTTGCGCGTGCGTACAGCTTATTTTTAGGGGTGAAAATATAGGGTCCGACGTGCGTCGTCACTACCGTAGTACGCACCACGTCTGGTGCTATAATAACCCATATATATATAAAGTAGGTTTTGCTTGTATCCAGACTGTGATCGATGTAATTACAAATGAAACTTATATGTACACATTCCCACTGCATTTATTTTTAGCTGAAGTTGTGTTAGCTTTTATAAATTAATTTTATTATACTGCAATTATTACTAAATGAAGTTGGAGTAAGAGTTATAAGTAGTTTAATGGGTTATGTTGTAATGTGTGGCGGTTAGTAGTGCGCATCTGGATGCTAATAACTGATTTACATGTAAGTATTTTGATTAAACAAGCTTTAGGTAATAGGTAAGGTAAATCTATGCAAAGGCATCAAAAAAAAATGTTGCATCAATATATCTGCAATAATTAAGATATTTGTGGGTACTCCAAATTTTGCGAAGTATTTTAACGTAACTTTCAGCAGCGGTTCTTACTAAAATATTTTAACTACTTGTGTTGTCAGTGATGTGACTAACAGAGTTGTAGTGTATTTACACTAAATAAAGTATAAATACGAATAAAGTACGACTCGTGTAAATTTCGCTAAATCTAAAATGAGCAAAGAACAAAATCTTATCAATGTAACCTATTGTTAAAAATTACTGTAAAGAATAATCAATTTATCCAAAGAGCGTTACAAGAACTAGACTTAAAAAAAATCTGTCAGTCACAGACACTTCTATCATTTTGCATGCAAAATAAGTGTCAAATTGTCTCGTTACGACGTGGTTACGAAGCGCGAAAAATTCTTCGTCATCATGTTATCTATTATTAGATAAAAGTGTTTCTTATAAAACACAAACGCTGTCGAAAATAGTGCGCAGAATGTATTGTTTAGAATACTGGATTAAAGGTAAGAACTTCGTTATTTTGTTACATTCAAAACATTTAAAAAAAACACTTAATAACTAGAACATACAGGATAGCTGAATATACGAGTATGTTATTCATCATTATTCCACTGTTGTCTCTCTAGTCTCATTACTAAGCACTTCTTGAAAATATTACAAGCTAAATCTCCATCAATACCATAAAGAGAATATGAAAAAGAGGCCATCTTATATTTTTCTTCATATTATAATGATTGTAACTTGTGTCTAGAAGGCTTCCATTCTACGACGAATTGACAACACGCCCTCACCGCGCTGCAACAGGAAACAGGGCTTCTTAACTTATACACTGTCCTCTTGACAGGCAAAAACGGAAAACTGTGATAAGTCTCTAAAATTACTGTAACAAGGCGACAGGATTTTCTATTATCAAGTTGCGTCACATAAACCCAGAATACCTAGCAGTAATAACGAGTAATAGGTATTTATTGAACTACGGAAACCTAAATTGCGCGTGGTGCGAAGGCAGCTAAAGATAAATACTGTTCAGATGGTTTTTTTGGATATCTTGCAAATTTTTTTTTCTTTTTTCTTTTGTATGTAAAATTAGCAAGCAAGTCCAGTTTTTACTACTTTAATACATTTTTAATACTTGTTCATAAATAGGTTTACCTATTGATCTTAAATTTAAAGAATTTAATGGCGAGACAGCACGAACTGAAAGATACGAGTACTTAACTGTTAAGTAAAATTCGATTGAAGCTGCTAATTTCTGAATAACTTCTGAACCAACACTACTTTTAGTTCAGATATGTTACAAACTGTGTCCTATTTTTTGTATTTTGTACCTCCGCTGATATTAAAACTGATTTTGTAACATGCCGGATATGTAAAATTACAGCGATCAATACAAATAGATTACACGAGTATCATAATAATTTGTATATTCCTATTACGAGCTGCAGTTGTTTTTGCGATTTCAGTGATATCCATCTTATTATTTACTAAACATTTGGTACAACATTAATGTGTTTTGTATAGAGATAATATATTATTATAAACGTAGTTATTCGTACTCTACGTCCGAGGACGGTCACACACGATTTGTACGTAAGTAATAGTTAACGTTTTTCACGTTAAGTGAACAGTTCTTAATACTTAGTGTTTTTGAAAAATATGATCACCACAAAAGAAAATAGATCTCAAAATGGACTATTTGCTGAATTATATTATTGGATATAATTTCATTGGGCGTTCTGTCACGCAGGACTGTTAACGAGCCGTGTTGTGTAGTGGTTACAATGTCGATTTCACAGTCAAAGGATTTGATTCTCAGAGGAACGGAAGTTTAAATGATGAATTTAGATTTTTGTTCTTCTATCAGTTTGTGTGATTTTTTTTATCGAAAATGAGTAGCAAACGAGCTTGTCGTTGTAACCCTTGGAGACCCACATCCAACCTCAAATAAGAGAGTGGTCCTGTCTGAAGGCGGAAACAGATGCGTCGGTCATGAGGACTGAGATGTTCGCTTCAAATAAAGTTTATACGTCATCCAAATGTCTTTTGTCCATTGCACTCACTACACAGGAAATTCTAATGCTGTGAATGTGAACCTTTATTTATTTCGTATCTCTACATTGTATAAGTAGGTATTTGTTAATTTATCAAAGCTGGAGTTTAAATCTTTACTTTTATTTGTAGGTTTTTAAATTCACTTTAAACGTTATTTTGAACTGAATGCTTTCTTGCTGTGTTTACTTCAACGAACGATTAGAAATAATTATTTGTACTTATATACAATTGTGTATAATATATCATGACCTCATCGTTATTGTAATTACAAAATAAACTGGTACACACTGTTATCTTTCGCATAGTTACGGGTATAGTAGCACAGAACTGAGTCTATGTGAACGTATTTTAAAATATTGTTGATATTATTTAGTGCTTACTTTAAATGGAATTTTAATAACGAATGGTTTGTTCTAAGGTTCGGAGCTGATCCTGTAACTACCGCAGAATGTCGAAATGTGAGTATCCTTTACATTTTCAATTTATGCATGTTGTGTGACTGTGTTTTATAAATACGATTACTATTTTCATTATTAATAACATTCGAACATGAATATATTCGTTGAAGTCTATTTTCATATGAGGTCGTATTTTTACATAAACTATTTTATTATCCGTTTATTATTTTTAGTTACAAATTCTTTAAAAATATCTACCTCAGTTCCTCTGGTCTCAGGGCATATTGCAGGTACACATAGGTCAATAACCTAAGCCGCACTAAAAATGTCTTATATCTACGTACCTATTTGATCAATATTATAAACAAGTCACTAATATTTTATTCATGGTAGTTAATAATTTTAGCTATCAATAAAACATTAATAACTCATTGAGTTTATTATTCATCATGCACCTGATACGAGTAGGTACCTACTATAAAACTAAATTCTACTAATAAAGAATACGATAT
Organism: Noctuana stator; assembly: GCA_018231225.1. Lineage (NCBI taxonomy): Eukaryota > Metazoa > Arthropoda > Insecta > Lepidoptera > Hesperiidae > Noctuana > Noctuana stator. The sequence goes on from DWQK01000079.1 coordinate 6,827, forward strand.
TGCATAGGTAGGAATAGGTTGTATTTGAGGGAAGCTCAAAACCAATGATCCCATAAAACGTCAAATATGAATATTGTTTATATTGTCTGCGTATTTCTTTTATTTATTAACATAATAATTGATTGTGTTTATAAGGAAACTGACATAATTTCCCAATATTGCAATAGGAACAGTGTGTAAGTGAAGTACCTATTGTGGTAAGTACGCCTAACGTACGCTATTTTGTATAGTTTAGAACTTTGGATGAATGCACACCGAAAACAAATTCCAAAATGAACTATAGTTCGCCTTATAGTTCCAGCACTAGTTGGGGATTCCTGTAAAATACACGCGAGTTCAGAAATTCGGACTATAAAGTTCCCGAATGTTTAGCATTCACGTCCGTGGTAGGATACGAGCGAGATACTCGTGTATCAATATTCATTGTATAAAACTTTACGAGCATGACATACCCAAAACTGGAAGAAGGGCTAAACGCCAACGTGTCGCAATGCGGGCCAATCTTTACTCAGGAAATCACGCAGTATGCTTCCCATGTTTTAGTTAGATAGCAGTCGAAGCAGGAAGTATTATTTTTGGGCCAAGTTTTCACGCACCAGCATTAAGAGAACTTTGGCACCGATTTTCAGCTCTATGGTTACTGCTTATGCTGTGTACTATACCTATTTAATTTGTATATTTGATTCGTTAAGTTTAGTAAGTATATAATCCTACTAATATTATAAACGCGAAAGTTTGTAAGTATGGATGGATAAGGATGTTTGTTACTCTTCACGTAAAAACTACTGAATGGATTTTAATGAAACTACAATAATATACAGAATATCATATAGGCTACAATTTAGTAAGATATTGGGTGAATTGCTCGAAATACTAATCCTGACTTCTTCTGAGTCGTGGGCACCTCCTAGTAGTTACTAAATGTAATACGTACTAAGTAATACTAAACTTTTATTTTATTGACGACTCAAATACTTCCCATTATTGCAAATGACTTATCAATATTGTCCGAAGAAAGTCTGATTTCAAGGTTGTGGCATGTTTCATGCCTATTCTTATACAGTTAATAGACGATCGATATACCTGCGACTAGTATTTAATAGCGTGGGGTGAGTTGAGTCATCGTTGATTTAGGACTACGGCATGGCTAAGGGTGCCACTCACACGGAAAGTTGAGTTTATTAGTTAATTAATACTAGCGGTCGGCCACTGATCGAAATTTGACGGTAAGGGTGCCTTTCCCCCAGGTGCTAAGTAAGGTAATAATAAAAACTGTATTGTTTATTCACTCCATTTGTTCACGTCACTTAATCTTTTATTTTCAACCCTTGTTTTGAAGAGTTATTATTACCAGTATAATTTATTTTTAAAGGTATAATATATAAATTAGAGCGTAACTACCCTGAACTAAATATTATCGTAAGATCTTTATGTAAAGGTGTAGATACATAATTATGTAAATTACGTAGGTTTTTAGACCCATATTTACGAAAACAAATAACTTTTATTTTTAATTCTTAGCGCAAACGTTTTGCAATCCTCGCGTGAACTTGGCAAGTTAGCATAAATCGTAACGATTACGTGACGAAGGTCACGCGAGGCGCTACCAAACACTTTTATATACCTACTATCTCCTACTATACTGTTTGTTTTCGCGATCGACCCAAAACGATCGGTTGGTCATTGCACCCGGTCAGACAATTATAGTGAGAATCTCGTTGTTGGTCATTGCGAACCGGGTTTGTGGGTCACTACGACCGGATCTGCAGCTACCGATGCTATCGTACCCACTTCGCTGCATAACTGATTCGGAGCTAGGTTGGCTGGAAGTGGTCGAATGTCATTGCCAAGTGTGTCGGCGCTGGGTCGTGTTACCAAGTACTTATTGATACATGTCGAATATGAAGGGAAACCATGGTCATGAGTAACCCGTGCAGTCAAAATATATGGTGTAGATGTAGTGGTTACAATGCCGGTCTGTCATTCGTATGGTCCTGGGTTCGATTCCCGGCAGAGTGGAAATTTTAATGTAAATGACGAATTGTGATTGTCCGTTCTTGGTCTGGGTGTTTGTGTAGTTGTATATGTCCATGGTACCCACAACACGGGGAATTCCTCATCATAGTATGGGGCTGTGAGTGTGAAGCATTATTTTCTTTATTCATTTCTTTTAAATTCGTAAATGAGTATCTTATGAGCATGCAATTAACCTGATGTTATGTGGTCACTGCCACCCATGGACCACAACGTTCAGTCTCAAATAGGAGACAGGTCGATGCGTTGTTACTTTGAGGACTGAGATGGACACCTCAAAAATTAGTGTCTCCGGAATCTGCACTGTGTTATAATGGTGTAATCCCGACAAGATATAGCCTAACATATGTGACGCAAGCTATAATGACTTCGCATTATCTCTAAAGACGCTAACTTATTAGCTGAATAGGAAATTGAACCCAGTGCCATAAATAGCAGACAGACATGGTTCCTAACAACTACAACACAAGGATCTGTATGCATCGATAAACAGAATTTTATTGCCTTTTTAAGTGTAGATCGGTAAGTAAAGTACATATTTGTTAGCATTACAGTGAAATGTCACAGTCTCGTTAGTCGTAGTACCTACCATATTAATAAATTTATTAAATTTTTTAAATTTTCAAATTATTTAAATAAATAAATAACGCTTCGCACTTACAATTAAATAGTAGTGTATTAAACGGTTCTTAACGTTAGGGTTTTATGTTTTGTATGAATTTTGTATTACATGTGCTTACCTCGTTAAAAGTACAATATAATTCTGTGACTTCATGCCATATCCTTTACTGTCTCACCTTGCATACGAAACATATTCGGATTTCTTCGGTTTTCATTACTTGCAACTTTTAGCACCTTCATAGCTTTTTGATTTTGTTTGGTCAAGTATTGTATACAAAACCGTTTGTACAAACTTATATTTTTCTTAAATTTAAATTACTAGGTTCACAATTAACAGTTTAAGCCTGACTTGTAAATATAACATTATACAGAATTGTTTCAGGAAACAAGTTGCATTTATCTTAAAAATAAGTTCACTGTATTAAATATGTTTAACTAGTTGTCATTACCCTTGTAAGGAAGTAAAATACATTAAAAGCATACAATTAAGTAGCAATTCGCTGCCTTCCACTTATTATTATAATTTAACCCATTATTTTGTATTAAATTTTAATGTAACTACAGTCATTACAAATATTCTTTATTTTTTTCGTATAATACCTAAAGTAATAATTATATTTTTAATAAATATAGTCGCTTACTGAATTCTTTATTTTATAATTAAGGTATCCAATTATTTTTGTTTGCCTAAAGATATGAGACAATTATTATAATCTCCGTGAAATTTATGCTGTAACGCGATAATTTCTATTAACTAAAATAATCGTAAAATGTGAATTATGAGATGTTCTTTATAGTTCGTGAATTATTTACCTACGAAGGTTATGCGCGTAGTAAATATTTAGAAAAGTTTGAATAAATTTCGTCATAGGAAAAAAATTGTTAGACCCCTTGTGGTAAAAAAGTTAGAAGGAATTCAAGATTAAAAATTTACGGCCACATCGAGATTATTTAATTCCACAATACGTCAGACCAAAATCACAAGATGGTGTGGTCGTTGACCCTGCGGCAGTCGGTCCAGCCTCGAGAGATGTTAGATGTAGGTACCATCTAGTTGGTATACGTACCAAAGATCTATTCTTTAATTATTCACTTTATTTTGGTACACTGGGTCTCGTTTCATGTTTATACCATTACTAGCTGAATAAATTAATATTGTAATTACTGTAAGACCTAAAATAACGACTATAGTAATTATTCTGACTATAAAACAAAACATAAAAGTTTTATTCCTTTCATGCGTGACTCAGTCAATTCTTGTTAATAAAAATAAAAACAAGCCCAATATTATACCTGGAACTGTAGATATATAATTATAATTATATTCCATGAGGTAAAAGATCTTAAATTGTACTAAATAAGCCTATTACAATATTGTAGAGCCTGATTATTAAGAATGGCCAAATGACGGGTACATTATTTTGTATGTACCAATTTCTCATGCCGACTACAACAACTCTGAACATAGGTACTATTCGATAGATAACTGTAAAGATATTTTTTATCACCACAACATCGAGGCTACGTATTTTGTTCTTAATCTATTTTTCGTTGATAATTATTGGTGGATAGTTGCTAGTATTCGAAACACCGATAAATTTGATGATTAAGTGTGATTAAAAAATTTCATAATGGTCTTAATTGTGACTACAATACACATACAAATTAAGTTGTTAATAAATGCATTTATCAACCTCAAATATCATTGCTTTTGTTACTCCTGAGGATTTGGAGGAGTTCAATGCAATTCCGTTACGAGACCACTGTACTGCACTGGTCTTAGTTTAAACTCATGAGAAGTAATGTAAGTCGCTTCAGTTTTAATTTCTGTTTACATTGGGAACCTTCAAAAGGTACTAGAATACCGTGGGGATATCCTCTTGTGCCGTTACTAAGTATTTATAAAACCTGTGCATGCAGCGCTACCTGTAACATTTAATTTCATACGGCATTTTAACATCAGTACTCGTATATTTTAATTCAGAAATATGAATTATTTAATAAAAATTGCAATGTGGATGTTTCTTCAACATCAGCGTTTCTCTACTGTGTTCACTGAAGAACGCAACGGTGTCAGAAACGGTACATTTTTTATTATATTTTTAAATTGGCAACTGTGTTCTGATGACGGCAGAAGCTCTGTTTTTTATAATGAAAAATACTAGAATTTTAGCTATTTAACTTTTTACGTCATGTGTACCTATATTACATTTGCCTTCGAGGTCTTCGAGTAGTTACTTACTCATCTACTAACTTGCTACTTCGCATAAGGCATTGTTAAGTAAAGTACCTAAATATTTTTAGGTTCAAAAGGTAACTTCCACTAGAAGTATTTGACGAGTAACAAAAGTTACTGAAAGGCCAAGTGCAGCGATTAGTAGAAAATATGCAAATATGCAACACTGGTCCGTGTAAATGTATGAACGTTCAATGTGTGTTAGTAACCATAACCAATGTACGTCTGATGAAATATAGGGAAATGATAAAGTAATTAAAAGGTAATTGAGACTTTATTAAAAATAAGTACAAGAGCAAAGATTACAATTAAAAGATTTGGAAATAATTTAATAAAATGAAAACAATTTAAACAAACAAGTTTTTTTTTTGTTTTTTGTTTTGTTACTACAACGTATTTACTTAAAGCAAGCTAGCTAGTCAGTAAAAAATGAATAATTTACGTCCTTATACTTTGGATTAGGCATTTTGCAAAGACCTCTTTCCATCTCACCTCCTTGATAACAAAGGATACATTTTGAATGTGCCAGTCCAATAAAAATAAGGTCGTATTAATTATGTATTGGATTAGTCTTTTTTTCTAAACAACAAAGGTTTAGCTGTATCGCTAAATGTGGGTCAGAAGTATCACATAACTGCTAAGACAACATTCAACATAGACTGCTAAAGATGTAGAGGTTCATAAAGTTATTTATAGATATCATTTTGTAAAATGATGCATCAAATTCAAATTCAAATTCAATTCAATTCATCTTAATAAGTGATAGCTCAACAATTCGCCCGGAGAAGTAAACTTACTGATCTGAGATACAAATATTATACGAGTATAATAATTTTATTAATCTCATTGGGATTGCGCTTAAAAAATATTACACACCAAAAATATTTTTAACATTGTAGGTACTTGTCGTTGTAACTTCTTAGTTATTTTTATATTTTCTCATTTTATTACGTAATTGCAAGTAAAGCAAGGGAGTCGATCTGTTAAATACTAGTGTAATAAATTCATAAATTTTTAATGAAGTTATGTTGTTTTTAGTCCACCGTTTTCTACTTTTAATTTATACAACTTTTACGGCGTGACCCGCCTTTTTATTGTTTACGAAATACATTAAACGCTTTATTATTTGACACGTGTAAGTGACGATTTTGACCTAATAAATTTTAAATACGCATTATTCGTTTTATATCGTTTTTATGTCTGTTGTAGTTATAGTCATATTATTATCATGAAATTATCTTATTCAGTTTTACCCTCAATCAAATTATTAAAGATATATTAAGAGATATATTGAGTAAACTAGCTGGTGACTGCGACTTCTGCGGAGGATTAGTATTTCGAGCAATTCACCCAATATCTTTATAAATTGTAGCCTATGTATTATTCTGATGTATTGTAAAGTTTCATAAAAATCCATTCAGTAGTTTTTATGTGAAAGAGTAACAAACATCCATCCATCAATACTTTATAATATTAGTAGCATACAAAAATGTTAACTTAACTTGACAAATATTGCCTCGTCTGTTACACTAATGTTCTTTGACATTGTAAGCGTGCCTGACTCCATCTGCCAGTGTACCGTTACCTGGCCCAGTAACCGCGAAGGGGAGATTAATGCAACCAGTCTGCTAGGGCTAACGAGGGTCCCATAGAACTTTCCAGAAACCCAATACCTGGCATATTTAGCTTGCTTTGCAACCGTAGGCGTTTTTGTGTGCTAGCCATAGAGTATTTAAATTACTAGGTAGACACGATAAGTATCGCGCCAAGCTTTCATGTTTTCGAATCATTACGAACATGCAGTAATTCTATTAATGATCGGGTTAAGTGATATCGAGGTGTATCGATTGCTTATTTATAATAATTCGTTGATTGTTAATTGCTGTTTGTCTTTCTTTAAATAAGCTCAAATTGTTTATTTTCGTCACCACATCACAATTATGGTGACTGCGTTAATACTAGCCTCAAGCAAGTATTTTTATTTGCCGTTAGTATCGAATAGCGTCTATTTTTGGGTGGTAATGGATAAATTAATTAGTTATCATAATATTGTTTAGTTTATTTTGTTACTTACTCGTAAATATTTGCTGGATACAGTTGACGATGGTCGAAATATAAATTAAATTATTTATTGTGTATTGAAAAGTGTTATAACGATTAAAATTATATTTATAGGTATCTACATCAGATAATTTTTTTTATCAATCTACCATTTTTATCTAATCCAACAATGTTTAATATAAATACCAAAATATACACATAACCATATGTATTTAAGACGACCTAATGTTCTCAAGCATACTTGTAGTAGTGAATCTTCTGAATAATAGTGAGCAGTTATCATAATTGAACAATAATTTTATAATAACGTAAATCGTTATATTAACCGATCCATTAAACGTGTGGCCTGCGAAATTCTTTAATTGATAAATATACCCTTATATGGCATATCGTTTCAGATACTATTAAGTCATGTTTGGAGATTTGCTAACTACTAATATACTTGTGTCGTTCACAAGCTGTATACAGTCATACTCTATTATTAAAGTTCATAAAGTCTTACGACGGGAACCGCCCACTCATAAAGCGAGGGCTTTGAGCGTAATCCATTAATTAGTGTTGACGCAAATTGCGTAGAGCTGCATTAGAAATTGCATGTCATTTATTTGAGAGATAAATATAGGTGAGCCTTGCAAAATATGGGTACAATTAACCTTTTAATCGCGTTTGATATAATTGTAGTATTACATTGTAACAGAACTACGAACGCTCTAAGTAAGATTACAGTTTTTCTTTTATCGAGGAAAATGAACTGTGAATCGGAGTCAAAAGCGAAAAGTTTTGAGACTCTTGAGGACTTTTGAGACTTTTTTTTCTTATTTATTTTTAATACCTTTTTATAGGCGGCAGAACTTGTATAGTTCGCCCTGGTAGGTACCACCGTCATATCCCATCAGTAAGCGAGCAGTTTGTCAAATTCTAATATTTCGGTTAGAGACGTGTGAATTTTGGGATACTATTTGAGGCGATCATCTCAGTCCTCGTTAGTAGCAACGCTTCCAAGAGATGGACTTAAATGTCCATGGGTTGCAGTGATCACTTAACATCAGGTTGTCTGCATACTCGTATGAGTATCAAACTCATTGAAGAAAATAATACCCTAGCCAACGGACACTAAAACCGCCCGCTGACTTAATAGATCGTTAAATTGAATTATGGGTAACTAATCTAGGTTGATTAGTATGTCTCGCAGATGTCTCGTAGCCTGTCAAGAGCCAGACGTGAACGTGACGTAAGTCAGGGTATACACAATGTTGAATAGGTACTAGGAACGTGCGGCGCATAGATCTACATGTGAACATAATATGACACATGTTTGCATAATACGATTTCTTTTTTCTTTGACGACCCGTGTGGTGTAGTGGTTACCATTCCCGTCCACCATTTGCAGGGTCCTGGGTTCGATTACCGGCGGTGCAGAAATTTAAATGATGAATGGTGTTTTTTGTTTTCGGTCTGGGTGTTGGTGTAATTGTCTTTGTATATGTCCATGGCACCCCATGACATAAGGAATCCTAGTGTGAGGCTGTGAGTGTGAAGCGTAATTTATTTATTTTATAAACAAGGTCATAAAAACAATAGATTGGTTCGCTACCCAAAGGTAAAGTTTTTTGAGATGAGGCATCACAGAAAAAGCTCAATTATTTTTCAATTACCTTATAACTTATACCTGATTTGCTGCTTGATTCTTAGGAGACTTAATATGTATAAATAAGCAACGTTTCTCAGTTATAGGTATATTGTTCAACACTCAACGCACAAAGAATCTTTAGATTGTATGGCAGACTAAATTCTAGGAATAAGACAAGTATTAGACAATATTTCATAGCTAAAACCTCCTAAGCCAGTCAGCTTAGTCAGGCATCCGGTCCATACAACTATTTACATAAAGGTACACATCAAGCAACAATTTAAGGACATGCCACTGAATTCACAATGAAATTATGAAACGATGAAGTTTGATGTGCACATAAATTCACGAACTCTGTTCCAACATTTGCATAAAACATTTCACGAATACCCTGTAGGTAGCGGTTTCAAAACTTTTAGGGTAGGGCGTAAAGTTATCCTAAAAAAACTCGACAAATGTCCCTTATTTTAGAGAACCTTGCAAAAGTCAATTTACGCACACACTGAACATAGGTAAAGACAATTTCTTATTACAAACCGTGTATAGAAATCTAAATTCACCATCTTACCCTTTTTCCCTCGAATGCATGGCTGGCATGTTTACCATAACAACTGAACAAATTATTCGTTAAATTTTTCATTGTTAAACAATAATTATAATTATTGTAGATAATTATATTAATTATCTATTTAACTAATAATATATATGTTATAACATATATCTGTAATTGTTTTAAAATTGTGTATTATGTCCGACAGTTGTTCGCACATTGCTCTTTATTATTAACAAGCTGCATTTTGCATCAATTAATTAATAAACTGTGTCACAATGACACGTTGTGATATCTGAAAATAAATGTCACCGAACCACAATGACTTTATAACAGACTTCAAGAAAAGGAGTGAAGTTCTCAATTTAACTGTATTTTTTTTATGTTTGTTACCTCATAACTGTCGACTGGGTGAACGGATTTGGATGATTTTTTTGATTGTTTTAAATCTGATGCTTTCGGTTTGGTTTCCCTATAATTTGGTCCAGTTCTGACGACGTGTCCATGAGAAAACCATATACGAGTAAGTCTCAAATTTAAGTTTGACGCGACAACTTGAAGTCGTATTTTTTCGTTAAGCGAGTTACAATTATTAATAATATTCTTATTATCGGAACCCTTACGTTCCCACTTTGGGAATCGCTGCCCTACAGAGTGCCTCGTTTCAACAACGAGATTGTTGGTACCCGTAATAATAGGTTTCTGCATTGTTTTCTATTGTGTGTGAACAATAAGAAGTAATAAAGTTTAGTCGCTATAAGTGGTTACTGTGTTGCTGTGAAATATCGGAATATACCTACTTTTACGTTATGTTACATTATACATATACCCGTACGTATGGCTTATAGTTTCTCGATGTTTTCCTTCACCATTACAGCAAACGACATTTTATTGCTTTAAATGTGCATAACTTGCTGTGCTGCTTTGAACCCGGTCCTCTGGAATAAGAAGCCTAACCCTAACCACTGAGGCTATAACCGCTTACTAATTTCATTTTTAACTAATCTATAGATTTTCTTCCTCTTCTATGATTCAAACTAGTAGGTAGGTACTTATTTCTTGTTTTTTTTTTGCCAGGAAGCGACCAGGGCACCTACTATTTGCCTACAATCTGACTTGTACCAGATCTAGGCCGCACGGTCGTCGAACTCTCACCATGAATGCTCCTTAAAATTCAATCTTGCCTCAATTCAAAACACGTGTTGGCTTTTAAGCACTTTTATTATTCTTTGTTAATTTGTGGGTCTAATTATGACTCCAAACGTTCCGTTTCGTATAACTGTTGTGTAACAGTTAATTTGGATACGTATATTGTTTGATTGATTTATGGTTTGTTTTATTGGGTTGGTATTGGGATTCATTTCTTAATTAAGTAGCAATTCTCGTTACGAAGTTACCTGTATGTTTTGTATATGTACTGATGTTTTTCGCTTGAAATAGATGACGGAATATTTGGAAAAAGATTTTCCACTCAAACTTATCTTTTATTTACTTAGATATCTTTTCAAGTGTTTTTTTTTCTTTTAACACTCAAACTTACAGCGGATTTTACAAAATCATATCACAAAACACAGAATAATAGGTAAATGTCTGGAAGTGCGACTTTACTTAAACAAAAAAATAAGTTTCTCGCTTCAATACGAGTAAGCTTTTAGCGCACAAAAAGTTAATTAGGATTATGTTCTCTTATTATATTTGCGCTACAAGCTTTTAAAAGCATTTGATGTAACTGAATATTAAAATTATAATAATTATATTCACCTACGCGTACGAAATATTCACAATAACAAATGCTTAAATGCTTTAGTCCTTAACAACTTGCGTCATTCCAACTGAACTTTGCAATGATTTTAATTGCCTACTATGTACAAGGTGCGTTTAATTATATTGCTTAAATTATTACCTACCTTTATTTTATCAAAACGCCTTAAACTTCAAATTTAATTAAAATGTAAATATCCGTTTAGTAATAGGCAGACCATTTCCAAACGCCTTACGCTTATAAATAAAGTATACGACCTAAATTTATAATTGCGTTAAAGAGTTTCGTTTATTGCAATCTAAACTAACGGTTTTTACGATACGCGTTGATTAAACATTAGACATTTCTCTTCTCTATCATCATTTCTTTTATACTTTATATCTATATCTATTCATCATAATTATCTACAACAAGCCATCTCCCTGCAAGGGAAGGTCTCCTCTTATATATGAGAACGGTTGGGATCAAAATCCACGACGTCGGCCACGTGCGGACTGGTGCAAGAAGCAGCATGGGGAACATGAGAGGCATGTGGGGATCAAACCTGGACTCATTGGAAAGGTTGGCCGAAATTCATCCTCTGAGGCTATCACTGCTCGATCCGTCCACTAGTCTTTTTGGGTCCACAGTTGGTCATGCATAATACAGTTTACTACATCTAGTTAGCACTGAGGTTTTTTTAAATTTTTCTTATCTTAAGTATTGGAAACATTAGTATTTTTTGAGCTAACTTGACCGGACTTTATTGTACCGCAGTAATAACAAGAGGATGTTCGTATACTCTGTACTGGAGGTAAGTTTTCTGTAACATTAAGTCTCAGTTTATAAATCCCACTTATTCGCTCCAAGTATTTAAATGTTGTTACCATATCTCATAGTTTAATATCCTTTGCTAAACGAAAAGTGGGCCAAATTTGCGTTGTTCGGCTCGCTCGACAAAGCTTTTAAGCTCGACCGGTTGATGGGTCGTTGACCCCACAACCTACTGTTCTCTCGAACATCGGCACGTCGAATCATAGTTGAAATTGTTTAATACAACAAACGGTATTGATCCTTTGGTATTTCTGAGCGCGATCACTTCTAGATAGTTTTGAAATCATTCTCAGAGTTCGTTATTTGAATAAGTTCTTATAACATATTGTAATACATTAATATTCTTACGTATTGTTAAAATAATAGTAGTAATGTTTATGACAGTTTTAATAGCCAGTAACTGAGATGTTGGCAAGGCTGGTGTATTATCGAAAGGATAGATAAGGATCATTGGTATATCTCATGAATGGAACTCTATATATTATTGTAACAACATTACCTTTTAAATGTGCAAATAAATAATGTAGCCATTTTGTCTTTAACCATACTAGTATGCAGACAAGTTTATCTTAAAATTGAGTTAACGCATGTAAGACATTATGGCTTTAATAAAAGTTTCCAATAGAAAGTTCAATATAGCAATTTGTAACACACTAATGAAGGAAATATTATCTAGATAGATAGCCATGTAGCTCTCTGGGAAGGCAGTGAATGATTGCACCATTACGTTAGCAGAAAACGCTGATTACCTATGGGTTAAAATTCGCTAATTTCTATCCGTTCAGTAACTTGGAGCGCCATCTATTAATGCCAAACTATTGGATCTGCGGCCTATTTGAACTACTTTTTATTCCGATTTTTTGTCCGGTAGTACAAGTTTATCTCTTGTAAATAAATAAATAAATAAATTTATGTAGTAAACTTACTAAAAGAAATTCATTTTAAACAAGAAACGGTCAGTTGTTGTTTTATTAAAAGAGATGAAATAAAATCTGAATACCTCAAAAACCAAAAAGTAGGAATGAACGTTCAGTCCCTTTGTAACAAATTCTTGTAACCATAAAAGTCTAGTTTGACTGGACTTCTATACATATATGTATACCTACAGACAGGTAGTATATTAGTAGGTACATGTCTTGCAACAAAATCAGGCTTGCGTTGCGAATGAGGGTCCATTAGACCATTGCAATCAAATAGGAAGACAGTGACAAATAACCACATTTACCTCGAGAGCGATGGGCAATGATGCGGGAAGCCATTGTGCGATTGCAATTTTGCAATACGCGACATATGCTGTAGTAATAATATTATAGATTTCAGGTTTTAGTAGATACTAATCTTTAAAACAAATATTCATATTAGTTACAAGAAAAGAAATATTACAATTGACAAATTACTCTACCTACTTGACAAATCGATTTCTCAAAATATCTGTTGCATAACATGGAATTTGGCAATGTTTTTGGCAGACTGATAGCTTTATACAACAGACATTCATATAAAAAGCAAAGTACTATCTATAATAAGTACTTACAATAAACACGAACAAAATACTATTATCATAATCGTGACTGTAATGTTACAAGTCCATAAAAAGTTCGTAAACTGCGAAAAAAAGTTTCACGAGTCTCTACAATAAATAAATAATTCAATGGAAAAAAAAAGGTTTTAAGAATGCAAAAAGCGAACGTTCATAATGATTTCTAGATTTGTTTATTTCACGGGCACACTCAGGGACGCCATCATCCATGCATAAAAATGCAAATAGGACACTCAAAGTTGGGTTTTAGGTAGACGTCCACAGGGCGACACAGATTCACAAGCGACGCAACTTTGCACCGCATTGGTTCTGCTAGAAACAGAATAGCAGACACAGTGTAACACAGTAGCTAGCAGGAAAACCAGGGCTGCAGCTCTAATGTAAGCATAACATGACGCGCCTACTAGAAATGGCGAGCGCTTTCGCATTCATCGCTTGCGTGGCTGTGCAGTGAGCAAGTTCAAGGCTGGTCGAACCTCGCTTCCCATTGCATGTGCATACACATTAATTCCGCTCACAAACACGACTACCACCATTGTCTATCACTTGTAGACCGGGGTCGGGGACCCTATAAAGGATTAATGACACTATTGTAGGGAGTTATACGTTCTGCTCCTTTTATTTCGCCCACCACCTGCAAGTCCGCGTTCGCCCGCGATAGTTAAAATGTTCCCTTTATATCGCTTGGTGCTATTGAATGTAGGAATTCTTTACGCAGGTGGTTTCCTGTCGAAATCATTTTATTCTGCACCGCTGCAATAACTTTTCGCTCGGAATAAATGGGTTAACCGCGCTCCGGTTACGTTTTGCGTTTTCCTTTGAAATGTATTAAGTGAAGAGCAAAATTATATGGAATTATCCAATTTCAGTGGAAGGATAGCGGGGAAAAATTAAAAGGGATCCGTTATAATTTTTAAATTGTTTCTTTGAAAACTGTTCTGAGTTTAATAGCAAAAACACGTCCAGGGTATAAACTATTATGGATGGTTTTTTCTCGTTACTCGCGGGGAAGTACGTAGGCGCATTCATGTTCGATTTGCAAAATAATTTTCCTTACAAAAGGGCAGTAATGTTTTGTGTACTTAATGAGTTATATGTAAATTAAATATTCTTTTATACACAATATATCAAGCTTAAAGGTTTTCAGAATTGCAAGGGTTGATTTTAAATTTGCCATAACCGTTTTGCAAGGAGACTAGCATTTCATAATGAAACCCATTACAACGCGAATCGTAATTCGACGTGACAGAAGCATCGCAACACATTGCGGTACGTAAATAAATTTAATGGCCAATGCACTTGCGGTAAATATCTGATAATGTTTACTTGGCAGATGTAGGTAATGCGGTAGTGTATGTGAATAATGTGAATGAAACCGTTCTCCTCAATAGATTGCTGGGACTGTGAGTGCTATAAATTAATAAATAGATGCGACTGAGAGATAAACATGTATAAAATATTAACAGCGTTGGTTTGTCTGTTTGTTTTTAGTGCTTAAATAAAATCTCTAACAAGTTTAGATATAGTATAGTTTTGATATAGTTACAGACGGTATATTCCCGTTAACGCCATTACATGACCATGGAATATAGTTTAAATGTCTTAGGTTTTAAAAATTTTATGAGTTTTTTGCTTTTGTTAGACTATTTGCGCGACTGGTAGGTATATCTAGATGAACGTTAAGTACCTTGTGTGGAACAAAACGTGTATTCCTACTGCAAACTTGTTATCAGAGTGCACGCATCTAGCTAGAACATTATTCTTGTATAATGAACATCTAAACAAATATGAGTCAGCAGTTGTATATAATCTGTAATAAATAATAGTAACGATTGGCTCTGTCACACTCGTCGGAGTTTTTGCATACAATCGAATTTGACCAGTCTAGACTCAAGACGCATCGAAGTAACGAAATCGGCATTGCGCCAATCGATTCTGGCTTTCACCCATAAAACTGTGGCAGTAGGAGGTAACAACCCCGTTTCAGAACTGAGACACAGTGGCTCCTTCCTCTGACTTGGGAGTGAAGCTAAAGTGATAAAAAGAATATAATTGAAACTCGTGTTACGAAAAAAACTGACTTCAAAGTGGTCGCGCACATATTTAAATTTAAGACCTATGGTTTTTGTCATGGCTGCTGTTGTCATAACTGAACTAAATGGAACCAAGCGGGAAGCATAAGCTTTCTAATAAGAAAAATCATCCAAATCCCACTTTCCCACCCATTCGAAACTTATGAGGGTAACACACAAAAAAATAAAGGTCGACTTTTCTTAATTCGATTGTATTTTTTTCCTTCCTTTTTTTGAAGTTAAAAACGAAATTTTAGAAATAAAGAAATATGTACACGTACTCGTAAAATGGCAATAAAAATCTATACTAATATATAAAGCTGAAGAGTTTGTTTGTTTGTTTGAACGTGCTAATCTCTGGAACTACAAGTCGGATTTGAAAAAATCCTTTTTGTGTCTGATAGCTACATTAATGAGGAAGGTTAAGGCTATCAAGCATAACGGTTACTATTCTTAAAGCGGATGAAACCACGTGGAACAGCTAGTCTTATATATAACTCACATTTATCCCTTGCTTCTAGAGAATTAAGTTGACTAAGGAAATAAACTAATTCCATGATCTGTACCTATTTGTGTTTAACGGAATAAATTTTTAATTTTGAATAATTTAAACTAGCTGTATAAGAACAAAGTTGGCAAACGCAATTTCCTTATTAGTATTTACATCAGGAAAGCTGTTGATAAAGCGATAACTGCCATCAAACGCGTAGGTGGAATGATCTACGTCAGTTTTGCAATTACTTATATCGACTTTGGCAGCTACGTTTATGTTCGTTCTAGTTCGATGCCCTTGTAACCTGTTAGTTTGTTTGTTTTCATGTCCTGAGACATGTTACGAGTACATTTGCATACTTATGTCAATGTTTAATAGTATTTCGTAAGGATTGAGTGTTTGCGTTGGATGTTTGAGCGCATAGGTCATGCCTTGCTTAGATGCATCTCGATGCAAATATTGATATGCATTAGGTTAAGCCAATGTTTGATGTGTATAATAGTACCTACCTATGGAGTAATTTTGAATCCTTTATTTTATGAAACTAATAGATAGAAAACATTTCCTTTGCCATTTTGTGGACACTTTGGAGTTAAACTTGTAAAAGTATTTTGGATCGGCGGTTTTATTGTAATATGTTCAATAAACATTGAAAATTAAATAAGTCGCATTACATCTACTACGTTTTCAATAATATTTAAAACGTATGGTAATATGTATAACGAAAGTAATATTTTCTTACTTGCGGTTACAGGACCACCGTGAATATTCTAAAAATGTCTAGAACGTTACCGCTTTACAACCCGCCTTAGGGGAAACAATTAAAGTTTATCTCGCGGTTGTTGCAAGCAATGGTCGTTTTGTTTGGCGAAAACGATACCGAGCACAATAAAACGGGATTCATAGTGACGTAGGCGTAGCGTTTACGAACACAATGGCGGTTCGCTCATTTCATTGAATTGAATTGCGAATTGACTCAGTTCAATGCAATTTTAACAAAACGTAATAAGTACGACTGACTGGACGCGTAACCGCACGATGGGGACGATTACCCCAAAGTGAAAATGGCCGGCGTTAAGTGAGCTCAATTAATTTTTAACTTTGAAGCTCTTTTTTGCTGAGTTTTGCTGATTATTGTCAACGACGCAGTATGCAATATTTAATTTAAGTTTAAACAATTCGCAACGTTGGAGTTTTGAATTTAAGAGCACTGTAATTATTATGCCTACCTGGTTATTAGCGTATTCGTAAATTATATATTTTTTAATTCCTTTTTGCATGTTATCATTCTTATTTCTTCGACATATTAAGATGTAATGTGTGGCTATTCATATTGGTAACACTATAAACAGGGAGGAGGAAAAAAACGAATAAATAATAAAAATTAATTTCCAAAAAAAAATTGACCAAATTTAATGATGAAAATGAATTTCAACATCTTGCAATTTGTAAATAGGTATTCAAACACACCTCCTCCACGTCCTTATTTCTTTTTTCAAAGTGTTTGCATGTACCTATGACTTAATAATTTTAATTACCATTAAATGTAACCGTTATTGCTTTTACAGTATATTGCAAAAAGGACCGCATGACATTACGAGTATTTATTGAACGCTCCTTCTGGCTCGCAACCCGTCACTCTTTTAATTGGGTTTTAAAAATGCCGCCTTATTAGTTATGTTTGTCCTGTGAAGAGTCATGCTGTCTTCGGGTGTTAATATATTCCAGTCTGGCGGGTCTGTCAGTTTGTCTTGTTAAATGGTGTTATCTGGATTGTAAAAACGGTGCACGTATGATGAAAATTGGCCCTTCTTAAAAGCTGAAGGAGGCCTTGTTGAAAATTCGTTCACGCTACATGACGCGGTCACAAAAAGTATATTAAAGAAGTTCTGTTTTATGTATATCAACGCATTAGAATTCCATAGGAGTGGTGCTCACGACTATGGTTGTAGCGTGCGATTTAATAGTCTTTAGAAATTGAAATATTTAGCAGGTCTCAAACTCTTTTTTACTGCAGTATACTACAGAATTTGCAGATATTATAATAACGAACGAACGTAATCTATCTAGATGGCAATCGGAAAAGTCGGTAATAGTACCACATCCATTTCTGTTGTATGTTTCGATTTAAAGATGTGAATGTTGGCTAAATTTAAATATCGTTCGTTCGTTATCGTTTCAAATAACCACCCATTTATATGTACGATCTACGATTGGGCTTAAGTGCGATTTGAAGCGGTATATAGTGGCCGGGGTTATCGGGGAGTCTGCAAACTAACCTACTACTTAAAAACCTGCCAGTGACTCACTTTACTTATTTATATTTGTCACATCAACAGCACTACAAACAGTATATTTAAATATTTCATTGCATTGAAGTAAGCACAGGAATGTATGCCAATAAAGACGTGTACAACATTCTCTTATAAACTATGACATGTTATATGTGACACTTCCGATATACCGCTAACCCTAATTATCTCAGGAAATTATCGATAATATTGGAAACCTTTTAATAGTCAAGAAAGCTACAGAAACACATGACGAAACCAGGAGAGCACGATCTTTCTGGAGTTCGTGGCGAAGTGCACGTTCCGTGTTGTTCACCTTTGCTTGCATTACTCCATCTAAATGACTTGATACGATCCTCGCGATAAACTGCATGTCGTCGGAAATTATGGATTTCTTAACTCTCTACGTATATCCGTAGGTAGGTTCGTTGACATCTTTGTAGTAAAGACTATAGCATTTTTTTTTTACTTCCAAAATATGTTAATAGTTCTATTTATGTATAAGTACCATCTTAATATGTAAATGCATAAAATTTAATTTAATACCAATGACATAAAATTTAATGAGTAAGCGCGTAACACTAATCGTGTATAGGAATAATTCACAAGAGAACAGGGTACTATAAAGTACCGTAGGCGTTTAGTTTCATAAACGATCTTAACCTAGTGTAATATCCAACCCGTCAGTCGGTTCGCTATCACTTTGCGAGTATAAGTTTACACTACTCAACTGGTATAAGCTTACAGGGCAGTTGGCTATCGTAAAAGCCGAGATGACTAGCAAGCTAGCAACTGGACTCGCCACAGGCCGTGTCAACTTAAAAGAGAGAGGCGAATAGGCTGGGGTGGCGTCAGGCCAGCAATCTTGGAGTCCCATTGTCGCACTGGTCGGCCACCGATACGGCCGTGCGGGTAATTGCGCGCGCGCATGCATGCATCACTCGATAAATTAACGAATAGTACGAGTGTAACGAGTATAGTGCATGAATCGAAAAGTGATCGATATTCCGATAGTGACTTGACGTAGGTAGCGTTTGGTTTAGATTGGTCGGTGCACGGTTGTCGTAACGATACTACGGTTTTGCATGTTTTTGTTTGGCGTTGCTGCGCCAATTTGTGTATAGGGCTGTCATACTTAAGTTTTGAGGACGTTTTACAGGAATTTTAGGAATTGAAGTAATTTATTACATTCTTTTAATTTAAAGTCAGAATCTAATGTTGGTCTCTTCAAGTTTATTATTCCGTTTACTGTCACCGATTTCAGTTTATTAATTACTTGATAAATTCTTAATTATCTTTTTAGGCAGTGATGGTCTATCAAATATTAAGCAATTCATCAAGTTACAGTTATATATTATTAGAGATAAAAAAGATAAATTTGTTTGAGACGCCGCGCCGTTAAATAGGCACAACGGTCACACCGGAAGTATAGCATTTTTTCATTTAAATCAGGTAAAAATGTTTGGATATGAAATTTTAAAAATTAAAATTGTTAGTCATATTTTGTATTTCAATTATTACCGGAAGAGGATGAACGCCATAATTGCCAACCCTTATATCATAAATATGACGTTTGTACACGAATGAGGCTTTTATCGATCGTTTCCATACTGGGGCATAAACGTTGCACGGTTGTTGATTTTAAATCGAATTAAAAGTGCAGAACGTAGGTATCTTTACGTATTTGCAATTGCAAACTATGCAATTTTTAATAACAAAATAAAACAAACTGAAAATCATCACTTGAGATAGTCTATTATAATTATGGACAAAGGAACCTTTGCTTCATATCTTACAAAAAATTATCGAAGTCAGCAAAACTTTGTAGTATTTTTGCTATGTTTTGCTAGTTTAAATTTGTTTTGCAGACTTTTTATCAGCCTGGTAGTAGGTTATATTTACTTACTAGTAGAAACGCTTGCTTATGTAAATAAAGGATATTAAGTATCCGAATTGTATATTATGTTATAATAATATGTATTTAAAATATAAAATTTCATAACGGTATCTTACTAAAATTTTCTCGGAAGTCGTTTAATACGTTCATATTTAACCAGGCCGCGTGAAAATTAATAATATCATGGTTGTAATTGCAATTTCTACGTAGGTATGACCTACGTTATAATTTTAAAATCCTTACGTTGCCAATCGGTATTGAGTTTAATAACTTGATTAAAATACCTATATTTTATAATGAACGGCAAACTGTTAATCCTTTTGTATTACAAAGTCTTAAAAGTAAATAAATAAAATAAAATAAATATAAATATCTTGGCATCTCTACATTTTCTAACATAAGCAAAAGAGTTCAGGTAATTTAGCATAAAAGTACGAAATAGGTAGAACTCCTCATACTTACTGAGGGAGAAATAAAGAGTTTAAGGTTTTGCATGGATAGGTATTTTTTCGTAACTGGATTGCTATATTACTACGCTTCTAATATGATAAAACTCTAAGGACAATAAAAACAACTGAAAATTTCTTTGAGCATATATCGAGACGGCTACCTCTTCTTCATTACCGGAACGCCCATTTCAACCATACCAATTGAAAATGTTGACACAATATTATCCTTAGTAGAGATTTGCTGAAGTACAAGCATTCTTGATACTTATAATAAAATATATGTCGTGTCACAGCAGAGCTCTATAATATGCATTTCATTGCAAAAGTCCTCGGGGCAAGCTATTATTTTAATAACAACTGCAGCGCGACGCGATAGCGGTCATGCTTAAAGTGATCACGATTCTCGCTTCCCACCGAGTGTGAACTATCGTACATCGGATGCTGATTTCAAAGATACACTCAAGCATATAATGTAGTTAAAAACTATAACTGATTTGAAGTTTCTACCAGAATTTTAGGTTTGATGATTAAAGCTATCATCTGTAAAACAATCATAAATTAACCCTTGGTTCACACTGACAACCCCACACTAAGATTCTCTGTGTCGTGGATGTAATGGACACTTACGAAGACAATAACACAAACACCCAGACCATGAACAGAAATCTAAATTAATAATTAAAATTTTTTACCCTGCCGGGTATCGAAGCTAGGGCACTTAGTTGTGGACAAGCATGGACAACCATTACAACACACGGATCGTCAAGTATGTACAAAAAGTATTCCGATAAGTGTGAATTCTAGCAGCTCGTGTTTTGTTTTTTTTTTCTCGACATCAAAGCGTTATAGGGGTATAGGAGTGCCACTTCACATTAGGGGGCCCACATCCCGCATCTGCATACTTGTTTTACTATTATTTTCATATAAAAGAATAACATTACATCACGCATGTAACACAAAGACCCTTCGATACTGTCCAGTCTGTATGTAACAGAATTACCTTAGCCTTGAATACTTGAATAAACTGCATCTGCCGATCTCGTACCTATTGAGAATATTTGCTTTAAAGTTTTAACCTACTTTAATTATAATATTTGAACTTTATGTTATCGGTACAATGCGTGGAATTAACATTTAATTTCCAGTAATTTTTCGTGTGTCTTGTCGAGGTCGATTATAAGATATAAAAGATAACTGTAGAATATTTGTTAGAAATAAATATTGTTTAGGTATTTGCTATGCAATAATTAAGTGCTCTAAAATTCAATGTAGTTCGAACCACATATTATGCAATTGCATATACATTTTTGTTTTGAATTGTGTTAATATTCTGAGTTAGAGCTACAAAATACACATAATGAAATATATTTCAGTTTTTTTTGTAGGTACTAAATATATTTTATATATTTTATTTATGTACTAGATGTCAATTTAATACAAAAACATAATTTCTTCTTACAACCTTTACCATAATAATAATTAAACGAATCATTATGTTTATAAAGCTATTTATACATACAAATTAAGCAGTGTTCTCATTGGCATCGGGATCAATTAACGATTTCTTAATATCACTTACAAGGGCGATAATAAATGATTACTGCACCACAAATGGATGCAGAATTTCGAACGACATTCCCTTAAGAGCTTAACTGCATTCCAACGCGTTTCGAACTGCTAAAGACATCCTTTGATATTTAAAAGTATTATATCATTTTGAAAATCGAAGTATTACAAGACTGATTATTTATCTATTCACTGTACGGAGGGCCTATTACGAGTTTTAACAGTATGCTGTAAACGAGATTAAGTTTCGGTTTGGCCCATACATCTACTAGCAGCGCCCCTAATGAGTGCGGGGAGAACTAAAAGTGGACCGTGTTCATTGCTCGTTTTTATATTGAAATGCAACTTTGTACTATACGAGATT
>DWQK01000080.1:0-29186 GCA_018231225.1 Noctuana stator
ACCTCAGCAACACGTGGTGGTTATGTTATTAAATTGTAGCTAACTTGTAACACAGCGCCATCTATTGAACACTTACTCAATCCAGACAATAGGTATCGACATCTGGTGGAATCGTTTGGGGCTAATAAATAATCGTGGCTATCGGATATGATTTGCAATAAAATAATATAGCGACTATAAATTGAGATGTAAGCTATCCTATCTTTCAAGTTGGATCAATCTGCAAAATTTTGTTAAAATCGGTTAAGTAGTTTAAGAGTCCATCGCGGACAAACACTGTGACACGTAATTTATATATATTAAGATTACAAATTTTATTCTTATAATAAAATTTGTAACAGATCGCTGTCTATCCTTTTAAATTTATTTCACATTTTTCACCACCTTGTCGGCTAGAGGATAATGCCGCGAACCATTACCTTTACCTTTAGTATCGTCTAGTCTTAATTATTATTTTATTAATTTACTGTCTATGTGTTTAGCCGTTGGACCATTAGGTTCATTAGGTCCTGCGGCCAAACACAGAGTATTAACTCAGGTACTATTTGCCCTGATACAATTGCAAGCCAAACTGTATTGACTGTTGCTCCTAACATTCACAAAGAATTAGCGGACAACAGTAATTATTTACGTTTAAAATTTTACGCAGCAATAACAGCCGTAAGTTATTTTCGGAACAGATGGTGCAAGCGAAAGCTATCCACAACAAAGATTAACTACAGCTCCATAAAAAGCGTCACTATAAGTGCGCCTCGGTTGTAAACTTCACGAGGAAATTACTTTTGAAACATGAAAAATTAATATCAGTAAAAGGATCGGAAGTGTTCCAACATTGCCACGCTTTGCAACATCAGATAGTCAAGTCATTATCGTTTAACATAAAGCGAATATCTAATGTAGTGTACTAAATTGAGCCATTAGGCGCCCCAGTGGTGTTAAATGTACGATATTACTGAGCTTATCCGTTATATTAGATATTATGTTAAATATTATTTATGGATTAGTACGCTTAATATACGCTTATATAGTACGAGTTATTTGTATAGAGCAACTAGAAATGTTCTAAAACACAATTTAATACAAAATAAATTCTTACGTTGTAGGCACAAGTACTCACGAATTCGCCTTATCTCAATAACATTTCAGCGGCATACGGGCTCTATAATCGCTTTTACCTCCAAGCACTTGAGAGAAAATTAAAGGGAGACGAAGAGTACTTCATTATTAAATTTTTGAGAGACATTTTGTACTAAATTTATGTCTTTGATTTTATTCAAATAAAAATGAACTATAGGCCATTTGATGTTAAGTTTTAATAGCAGTACATAAATTTTATCTTGATCTAATCCTAATTTACTAAAAGTCTTACACAGATGCGCTGCTATTTCCATAACATTGAAATCAAATCAAATTAAATCTTGTATTTGCACCTATAAGCCTATTTATAAGGTACCTTACCACATAGATAATACTTATTCGTTATTTATAGGTACAATTGATTTAAAAGAGTGCCGAGTTAAGGAACAAGATAAATACATTAAATGTAGCGCGAAATTATTAACTAGGCTAGGAAAGTGAAGTTTTACTTACAGTAATAAAGGAATTATGTTATTGTCGAAAAGCATGCAGGTCATAAGCGTTCATCAAGATTAAGTACTAGTGATAATATGTATTAGTATGTATTAGTTAAAGACAAATTTTGACCACAAAAGTCAAAGAACTCTTTCTCGTAACCAAGGAAGTTTCTCTCACTTAGGTATTATTAATTTCTCTTACATACGTTATACTCGTATTATGTCTAGCAATGCCTACACAACTTAATGTTAATGTATATAAAAGTGTACAAATTATGGTACGAAAATGTTGTAATAAGTACAAATATATAGGTAGGTATATATTTTTTTGACTAAAAGGTTCGTTAATTTCAGACGAAGTAACCAAAAATAGACACAGATGTAGCTACTATAACTAGAGCTCCAACACTCCGAAATGCGAGTCGTCCCCCACAGCTATTTGCCCGCTGACGCGGAAAAATGGTCCACTTGCATTTTCTGAACGGAAAATAAATATGGAGGATTTCAGGAAAGAAAATCAGTGCTCGGCCCAGAAACAATGTTGAATTCACTTAGATCCTAACATTTTTACGCGCGTTGGAACCTTTTTAGACGATTTTATACTGTTTACACAATCGTAGGTATGCAAATACATATAGGATACGTCAGTGTTTGTACTTCTGAGAAGTTAGATATGTTGTATTGTAGCCGAAACAAGCTCTGTTAATTTTCACATTAAAGTTTACACGATCCGACAAACATTAGTTCACTGAGACTATCTAAACTTTTACATAATTGTATATACCATTTCGGTTTATATTGCTACTTATTGTTCCTTTATCTTACTAGACTATTTGACTACAGATTTTATCGATGCGTTTTAATTACTTTAGGCTTTGTCAGTCATCTGAATAGTCGGTAAAATTAATTATCTTAATTGCTTAGCAATACAGTACTACTAAGTATTTTTCTTTTTCACATTATTAGTAAATCTTAATTTCTTAACTAAAGTTTTATTGAAGAACCTGCGAATCACATTTTTTTAATGAGCTTATAACTAGTGAAAGTAGTTGAATAAGATTAAGGTAAATAAGTCAATAAGGTATTGCCGTCTTTACAATAAATCTGGATTATTTTCTATTTAAAATAAGGTTAAAAGAGAAAATATTCACAGGTTCTATAGTGACTTTCTGTCATAATTACGATATTCGAATGAGAATCGTGTTCTAGCGCTTTCGCAACTCGAATGACTGACACGTGTCATGACGTGATAGACGTTCTCTGACGTGGCTTAGTACCTATTATTCTTATTCATGGGGCCTTATTCGCTATGACACACGAGATTCCTTATCAATAACGTGTGATTTCATAACGCGCTTAAAATATAAACGTGGGTTCGAAACGCGCCACGAAACTAAAAGTATATAATAAACACTATGTGTGATGCATGAAATTGAAAAATCGTATGCTTGCCGCGTTACGTGTTTTTAATGTCTAGTGAATAAGGCCCATTGGTTCGATTAAAATGAAAAATTTAGGTTTCTGAAATTTAGATGTCTTTCTATGTGTCCTTGGCTTCTACGACAAAGGCATTCCTTTGTCTGTTTTTAAAAAAATATAATTATATTTATTATCTGTCAAATATAACAGGAGCACCGTCAAGAGCCGCCGCCGCCGCCTGTTCAATCCAACGTAGTGTCCGACATAATGGCGACTCCTAAGAAACTGTTGCGCGCCTGGGAAGGCCGCTCGGCGGATATGCAGAAGTTAGAGGAGGAGCTCATGTCTACTAGAATAAGGGAACTCGAAGCCCTCACTGAACTCAAGGAGCTAAGGTTGAAGGTAATAATAAAAATTTTATTTCGCACATACCAAGTTACAATATAAATAACATTCAAGCTGAACCATGACAATTACTGTCTATTATAACTAAGAAGTTAGGTGTCATGCGCCAATTTCGTCATTAGACCCACTATATTGTAGGGTTTTATTTTTAACTATGCGCTAGGTGAAGTGGTTACTAAAAATACATTAAAATGAATTAAATAATTGAATGTAATAGTTGCCCCACTTTCGCTAATAGATGGCGCTACGTGTCATTGAAATTATTTTAATGGGTGACCTCTAGTAATAAATAAATTCACAGGTAATGGAGTTATCCACTCAAGTTCAAGTATCGACCAATCAACTGCGTCGTCAGGACGAAGAAGCGAGACAGCTCCGCGAGTCTTTGGATGCGGCCTTACAGCGAGAGAGGGCGCTCCAAGCGAGACAGAGGGAGTTCCAGCACAAGTATTCGGATTTGGAGAGCAAAGCGAAATACGACTCTATGCAAGCGAACATAAGGAACATGGAAGACGCGCAGCGGATAGCCGAGCTCGAGACTGAGGTGTCCGAGTATAAACTCAAGGTGAGTAGGGTTAATGGAAATGTTTATTAAAAAGGCTTAAAAGATATTTATTAGGTCACCGACATTTTCACATTTACTTTAAACAAATATTTTAAAAGCTTAGTGCCAGGATCATGGACGTAACCAGATTTTGATCCGGGGCGCAAATTTTAAGTCGGAAATTTGTTATTGAAAAATAATGACTCCATTTGTAAAGCTACTGTAGTGTATTCATTTGTAGTTTATAGTATATAAATTCAAATCTTTTAGAAGTGAATTGTTGATGTTTGATGTGGGCAGTGACCATTAGGTGTTATAAGTCGTACTAACCAAAATAAATACAAAATTTCCAGAATGAAGTCATGGCTACCGAGGGCGAACTACGCTCTAACATGGACGATTCTGAGCGAGTTCGCGATCTACAAGAGCAAGTAGCTGAACTCAAGGCTGAGGTAACTATCATACACACAGACACACACGTAAAAACACACTGAAATACTTAAATAACACAATGTATGTGTTTGTAAAATATATAGGTATAACATATAATTATATGATTCGAAAATGTTTGCATTCTTAATAAATATACTATGTATATTTTTAAAACATTACGTATTGAACTCAGTTTAGTAAAAGTTTAAACGTTTATTGCAGTTTGTTATGATATATAATTATAATTTTATTATACTTTTAACAGATATAAAAATAGAGTTATAGTTTATTAAAATAAAATATTTAAATTTACCACCCATTCCTCCATTAAAAATTAACCATTTGACTAGTAATTTCATAGTCGTCGTTAAGTTTAATTATAATATTAGACTAAGCAAGAAACTTAAAATATACAGAATACGTCTTTAACATATAAAATAGAAACTTAGAAATATACATTATTCCTGCAATAATTATTTTTATATTATATATTGTGCTTCGTTTCAATTCACGTTTCATATAACAACTTTCTTGCTTCGCTTCTATTACATAATAATTTATTATTTTTTGTTGTCGTAAAACATAATGCTTCTGTATATTTCAGTAACGTCTTAATACGGTCATTAACAAAAGGATATTTTAATTGTAAGTATCAATAGTTTGAAACCTGCAACAATGCTAACACATTTTCGCTTAAACCATTTCGCTTATATACGGGTACTTTATAGTTTTCTATTTTGATCTTGAAAGTATAGTTTGCTTAGTAATATGTGATATATTATTCTTATTTAAAATTTACTTATGAAGTAGCCAATATTGCACATTTATAATCAAATATTAGTTTTATTTAGTGATGTTATGCTATAAAACTTGTATGTTATGGTAAGAGATCGCATACTATTGCACACAAAATTCTGAATGGCAATTTTCTTTTATAATGCCGACTTCTTTTGTTTTTGACCGTACTCTAGCAAATATCATACATGGCGTACATAGCATTACACCCATTTGATTTAAATTACATAATATATAATTAATATTTACCTCAATTATTGAAATTGCTTTTATTATATTTTTTATGTACGCATTCCGTACTCAATAATGCGTCGGAATACAAAATGATGCCGTTATAATATATTATATGACTCGTGTAAATGTCTAAATTAAATTAAAAAAGAAATTCTTGTTGGCATTAGTTAAGTATAGCGATATGTGATGTGATAAAGTGGATCCTATGTTGTCTTTAATTGATTTGATAAAAAAAAACATTAATTAAATATTTCATTTCGATGCATTAATGTAATTTGTTTATGTTTATTATAATACCCTTTAATTGGATATCCTATATTATTATCCTCAAGTAATATTATTTTTAAATCATCTCAGTAGCCGTTTGATCGGAACAAAGCATTCACTCAATTCCATTATTATAAAAATTATATAGTATGTCTATATACAAAATTTGTTCGGAAAATCAATCTTCACACAATTCGGGGAATCTTTAACTATCCTACGGGTATGAGAGGAATTTATTAAGTTTAAAATAGTTTATATATTAATGAGTTTAATAATATTTA
The DNA here is from genome assembly GCA_018231225.1 of Noctuana stator. Lineage (NCBI taxonomy): Eukaryota > Metazoa > Arthropoda > Insecta > Lepidoptera > Hesperiidae > Noctuana > Noctuana stator. Next base: position 5,952 of record DWQK01000080.1, read on the forward strand.
TTGCTTATTAATGTTCATTATATATGTTTATGTATGTGCTTTGGACGTTGTTCGTAAATTTTCATAATTATATCCTTTAGTGTGTGGTGTACCTTCGTTAGTGTTGGCAGGCCTCAAGATGGACATAAAATAAAGTAAAAATTTCATAAAATTAAAAAGATTATGCCAAAAATCTACCAATCCACATATCGACGTACGTACGTAATTTAATTTTGCTTTTTTTAAATTATTATTAGGCGGTAGGAAGTTTGCCGGGTCAGCTAGTATAATATTAAAATTAAATAATGACTTCTACTATTCAAATTATACTTAAATCTCAATTTTAATTTGAAATAAGTTATACTTACCTAACGTAATCAAAATATTATGACGACGATGTTTAAAAATTGCATATACAGTATAGGTAAATGTAATAATTATAATTTTTAAATCTTATGGTTTCATAAAAATGATTTAATAAAAAAAAAAAAAACAAAAAAGTGTTTAACAATTACTTATTGGAGATGCCGGGGATCGAACCCGGGGCCTTTCACATGCAAAGCGAACGCTCTACCACTGAGCTACATCCCCTGTTATAATACAAGGCAAATTTTAACATCAGTTTATACATAAATTGCTGTCGATATCACTTTAATTCTTATAATCTTCATCTTACAATAAAAAAAAAACGGAAAAATTTAAGATTTAAATAATTATGAACAAATACATTTTCTACGGAACGGAATTTTTGATGTCATCTCGAAAATTGTTTGACTTTTTCTTAGCAAATATTTAAAATATTCAATTTATAAATTTTCAATTTATAAATAATGCAGTCGCACAAGTGGGCACTGTTCTCCTTTCAAATATTTCAAGGATTTCACAATGTATAGTGTGTTCCTTTTGAGAACTTTTATGAAGAACTCTGAGGCGTGCAGGTTTTATCAAGATGCCTACTTCACTGTCCATATGCACGCATAGTTTATATGCATAAGAACCAAACATTATTCACTAGTTTCATTATTTAGTCTGTGATGCTAGGGGTCCCATTTGAACTGCCAACATTAACAGCAATAGTATTCACGATTACTCTTATTACTTGTAATAGTCCCACTGCTGGGCACGTGTATCAAACATGAACAGGATTTAGGCCATAGTCCACCACGCTGGCCAACAGTGAATTGGTGAACTTCACATGCCTTTTAGAGCACTTAAGGATTCTCAGGCATGCCGGTTTTGTCACGATTTCTTTCACCATTGGCATTACGCCTAAATATATTTGATTACTAAAAACGAACATAACTTAAAAAATCGTTGCGTGCTACTGGGGTTTGAGCCCGGTCCTGTCGAGTAACAGGCCTGATTCTTAACCACTGGGCCTAGCGGTTAATTATTTCATTTTAATTCAGCAATCGTGAATACTTACCATGTACTCATACAACACCACGGCTTCATTTTTTAATGATGTATGTTTGTGCACTGCACAGTTTCCGACACCAATCACCACGCCGGTCAATGAGCCCTGGAAGTGGCTCAAGTAAGTGTGCATTATAACTTTAAACTTATATCGAACGTTGATTGGTCAGTTGCGAGTCCGCTTGTGTGTTTGCCATCGTTGCTTCGAAACGGGAGAAGGGGCGTATCGATTTTGATTTTATTCTTTATTTTTAAAATGAAGTTCATATTTTTAACAGACTTCAAAAAAAGCTGAACCGATTTTGATGATTCTTTTTCTATTAGAAAGCTGGTGTTTTTCGTGTGCCATTGCAAATTTGTCCAGTTCTGACAGTGGCATCCATGAGAAAACCATTGAAGTCGTTTTTTTGGGTATTTTGAGTCAAAAAAAATTTTTTTCTTGCATTTTCATTATTTTTTATTCGTGTTTACGTAAAAAATGTTATTCCGTTTTAACATATATTTCGCCCAAATAAATATAAACGTTTACATGTTTGTGTTACTATTAACTTCTCACTTTTACCCGTTTATTTGCAAAATCGATGCGCCTCAACTGTTAATTTTTAATACGTATACTTCAAAAGCTGTCTATACGAAATTATGTGTTGCAAAAATGTAGACTTAGACACATTTTTATTTGCTAATAAAATTTGCAATGTTCGTTATAGAAAAGATTTTTTGTTAATAATGCACGTAGCTCTTGAATTGAGTTTAAATAATTTTACCCCTGAAGTTGACAAGTACAAAAATATTAATTAGATTTTACCTCGGAATTATTTGACTGAAGTTAGAGTACGCGACCCTTCGATTAAAAAATGCTTTATATCTTATTATTCTCATAGAAATATAAAAGCGTTAACGGGTTATAATTGAAATCAAAATAAATTCACCTAATATAGTTAATCGTAATTACAAGTATTAATAAAATTATACTCTTCAATTACTTTCTAATAACAATTTTTGTGTCGCCGATTTTTAAGCATTTTTTAATATTCATGGCGGGGTATGAATGTAACGCATGCTATAATTTGTTGCTTTTTTTGCATTTTGCTTGCGTGTGATTGTGTGGGCAATATTTTAGGATTTGTTGGAAGGTAGCTAGTGTACCTATATAATATACATTTTTATATTTCTGATAGTAAATGTTCTGTTAATGCATTTTATTATGTAATTTGAACGCTCTCCTAACTACTAAATACTGTAAAGTAACGCTAACAAATATTGAAAATATTTTTTATAAACAAAATTGATGCACTTGTGTGCTTCCCACAAAACATGTATATTATATTTAAGCTTGATTTGGTTGTCTTCTTCTTCTGCGTACAGTTGTTACCACTTCACTGCACTCCCCTTCTCTCGTCTTCAAATATAATTTCATCTATTCTTTACTTACCGATTTCTAATTTTACGTACATAAAATTTAGTTGTTTTAATATGAACACCGTTTGACTACTATTGCTATAAATTAGTCAGCACAGATAAAAAAATTACATAAGAAGAGTGTTCGTGTACGTGTAAACGCTTCAGTTGATATCAATATAAGATATTCACGAAGTTCATTTTTTATAATATATTTATATTAGGAACATTGTAACAACGATATGATAGTTTTATCTTTTTGTAATTCCCTAGGACTATCAAGTGCTAGGTAATATAAAAATTGGCATTTTAAAGGCGCTGTCGTGAAGTGATAGGCATCAAATAGATATCAGCTAGGAACACTATTTGATTTTAATATTTTAATTGTATTTGTGTCGTGTGCGTCCCGTAGTTAGAATAGATTGCTAAATTTGTCACGTTCCACGTAACGTGTGTAAGCGTACAGTACTGACAAAAAAGACTGATCGTCCTCCATTAAATATTAAGCTTTTGTGAGCATGACTTTATGTGAATTTCGTAAAGTTTAAAGAAAGTCACGCTTTGACACTTTACGTGGGAATCGTGTCCGCTTCACTATATCCGATATACTGGATGCGTTGTTTCCGCGAGCAGGTGATGAGGCTGGAGGCGACGAAGGCTCGCATGCTCGGGCAGACCATCATCCGGGCGGAGTCCGTCGAGGAGGAGCTGGTTGACGACGACAAGCTCCGGCTGGTGATACGGCGCGAGTCCGCCGCCTCGCTGGACCTCGCCCGCAAGCCGTCGTAGCGAAGTCTCTCGCCGACTCGGTCGGTCACCTTCTAAGTACGCGTCCGCTCGCGTACTGACTAGAGCTGTAACTAACCGTATGTGTTCGTTACTGAGTAACGGGTGCGCCGTCTAGTACCGAGCATCGAAACGTTACTCACATGTGCATTTCGTTACTCGCGACATTACTATTTTATCAAAGGAATTGTTCAGATTGGAAACAGTTTGAGATTGGACCTGAAAGCTCTGTGTTATGTCGTAAGGTACAAAAAGTACGAGTAACGATGCGATAGTAACGAGTGTAATTGTTATAGTACCAAACACATACGTGTACACGACTTTTCGTTACTTTACAGCTCTAGTACTGGCATCCGCATCGAACGCACGCGCGTACGCACGCGTCAGCATCTGCGTCGTGTCGAACGTTCGCGCGTACGTAGTGATTGATGCCCGATGGACTTTAACTGCTGCTTTCTTACTGCTATAACTTTCTCGTTTTATATTTACTATGTCTGCGGAGGTGTACGTTAATGCGTTTACACCGTCGTGTGTGCAAACGTTAGAGGCAAGTTTTTTTTTTCAATAATATTGTAGTAATATATTAACTGTGTGTCGGCCGTCACGGGCGTCGCTTCATTCAAGGTTACAACCAGCTCATCTCGTTTAAATTTTATCGATTCGGTCGACCATAATCTAAGTATACGCAGTAACGTACGCTTACATTTAGAGTAGGTACTTTATTAATCTGTTTATTTGATACCACGATCATATTTTACCCTTAGTATTTTTAACATTAATTCATTTGATGACTGACGTATTGTGTGTTATAATATGTCAAAAGTGTCCGTTTTTACGCAAAATCACTATGTTTTATGTAATGCTGAAACTATTCGTACACATACAGCTGTTCCGATACTTACGCGTCACATCGTGATGGTTTTTATTTTACCCATCAAACAATTAATGTAATTATATTTTAATTATATAATTAAGTAAACATATTCACCAGAACATGCGTACGAATAGTTTTAAAACAATATTGAACTATGATTTTAATTTATAAATTATAAACAATTAATACGTATTATATAATATTAATTAATGTTTAATAATAAAGTGTACAATTAACATTTTTAATGAAATAACGCTTTAATATTATTTGATTGGAACTATTTATTTTTATTCAAAATAACGTCTTGCAAGGTGGCAAGACAATTATTAATATTTCTATTTCATATTTTATAATTAATATTTATTGTATTCTTATTAATTCTGATATACCTGCCTCTTCTTTATTTTATTCATATGAAACACAAAATAATTTACATCTAAATAAACAATTTAAACATAATTACATAACAAAAATATTTACAAAATTATAAATAATAACTATAAAAAGAAAATTTTCTCTAATTTTCTATAATTTAAACTTGAAATTCAAACTAAACAAAATTATTTGAACCTGACGCCTAATAGCTTTAGCGTGCGAAGTTATGTCATACAGTTACATTTTAAAATCAGTTTATTTGTGAAATACATTAAATTAGATATAAAAACGTGTTATGAAATATCTTCAATTCACCATCCAGTTTTGAATAATATATTTCATCTGAATGTGATACAATTAATGATATCCAGGCTTGATTATTATATGTTTTGTTTTGTTAAAACTTATGTACTTATTATTATTTACACTTTAATTTTATTTTAATTTACAATTAATTTACATTTTAATTTACGATTTTCAAGAAATATAATTATAATAATATATAGATACAAAATCTTTTTTAAATAAATTCTAAATTTTAACGTTCATTTAGTAAAAGATCTTTTTACTTATATTAAAAAAAGTATTACGTTAAATGTTAATATATAATAAAATGAAATATATCAGAATACAATCTTAGAGCTATTGGCGTAACAACTTATTTCATTTATCTTTTACATGCTTCATATTATTTTTAAATATTATTTAAATGAAATCTGTACTTTCTTTTCTATGTCTCAAACAAGGAGGTTTAATAAAATTTAAAGCCTGGATTTCATGTACTTATAATTTTCATGTATTTAAATTCGTGGCCACCAATCCCCATTGGAGCAGCGTGGTGGAATATTTATTTATTAAAATTATTAAAACATATTATAATATGATAATATAGTTTATACTAACTATTTCATGCTTCTATATACGTATATAAGCATAAAATACATATATTAATGTGCTGCTTATTATTTCTTAAGAACATCTTTGTTGTGATAATAATTAATTTTGTCTACTGAATGCGTTATCATATTGTTGGCAGCACTGTCTCTCTAAGTTTCTACGAATTATATAATTTATATTATATGTTTAGAGTATTTTGTAGGTAGACTGTTAATATTTTGTGTAGAATAAGCGATTTTTATTATTTAACATACATGTAATGCTAGATGCTTCAGGTAGGTTTCGTACGTAGAAATAAATCATATTGTCAATTCGTATGTCCTTGTATGTAGGTTATGTATTTTGAAGAGTCATGTGAACCCTAATTTGTGTTTAAATTAATCGTACCATAATCAGTTAATTAAATTATTAAAATAATAATAATAATATATTTATAACTTAATAGCTAAACCGAGAAATAAAATTGAATAGTTCACGTGGCACTTCGGTAGACTGTGTAGGGAAGACTTATGTAGAATGTAGTTACATTTTCTAATACACTTTTTTCCTGACATAATATAAACAAGACATATATTTACTCCTACCCTCAATTAGTAATTCTTCGATGCCAATTTAACTAAAATTATCTATTATAAATCTAATAATGAAGACCTGATCTGAAGGTCAAGTCCAGGTGAGATTGTCTAAAGTATAAAGTATAAAAATTGTATAGACATGAACATAACATTGTTTCCAACCAACTGTCCCAAGATCAAAGCCCGCTCAACGTCGTATAAAAGATTACTGAAAATCATCACCACTCTTAAACGTATAAATACATTGCATTATTATAGGGAAACTCTTAAGACTTAAAAAAATGTTCTACATTAAAACCGGTGGCTGTTGGTATAAATGTGCTTAAATTCCAAAATCTCACCTTTATGTCAATGTTCGTGTAGGTCTTGAAATTCTTGCAGATTTCAACGATACCTTGTAACTTTGTAACGATATTCTTTTCATAGCATAGGAATATAAAGGACCGAAGGGTGGGCACAGTCGCGTGAAGTGACTTTTGTTAGGAGAATGCGTAGCCGTTAGTTGTACGATGTCATAACAATTTTGTATTGCGAGATAAACGCAATAGAGCAAAGATTGCGATTAACATTTTACAATACTGAATCCTATTAAAAGGCAATAAGATTGTTGTTCGTTTAGTAAAATTTAGCAGCTTGTACGTATAAAGTATTGTATTGTCGAACAATGCAATGGAACAGCAAAATAATGTTGACAAATATGAAGCTTAAATAAAATTGCACATTTAGCGAAAGCGAAAACGTATCTCGAGATATAATATCTGATTAAACTTAATTAATGATTTCCAATTCAATGAGGTCTAGAAAATAAAGTGAATTTATCAAAGAATCAATTGATTTTTTTACCTACAATAATTAAATTGCATACGCGCATACGTGTTCTGGCACTTTGTATTTTTTATAAGTATTATCGTTAAATTAAATACCTCCACTGCTATCCCGCTACGGCGGCAATCTTAAGAGGGACATTCCATTTTGTACGTGTCACTAATTTATTTTATAAGTTAATATATTTGCTTACGGCTAGGTACAATTTTGTATTGAAATATAAGTATTTATATTTATATAGTATGAAAATGTAATTTGTATAGAAACACTGCGTTTCATAGGCCGGTGTGCAATTAATTGTGTCAAAGTACCTACCAAAAGTACTGTATTCGGTGACATGCTGATTACATTTTAAGGTTTTTAATGTTATAATACACCTTATTAAATTTCCCATGAAGCAAAGCATCATAACAGAATATCTAGTAAACCGATACTGGACTATATTATATCCTTATAATACTTAATGGCAGCTGAATTTATTTAACTTTTTTAAGCTTAACTGCAAGAATATAATTAACGAAACTTAACTTTACTGAATAAAATAAAAGCTTATAAGTATAATTAATAAATTAAACATAGTAAAATATAATGTTATATAAGTATTTTGATTATTTTTTAAATAAATATTTAATTAACTCTTAAATAATACTCTTGACTAAAGCTTTACACTCGTATTAATTTCATAGGTTCCATAATTTTAAAACAGATACAAAATATTAAAACTGTAAAACGAAGTCGCCCTTGAGAAATTAGGCGGAAAATGCGCAATAATTGTAGAACGGTCGGAACTGCAGTGTAGTGTACTTAGATAATTTTGTAATGTTTGAGAGGTGTATGACTGCACATTCTTACTATAATACTCAAAGCTATTTCAATTTAATACTTAGGTAATATTCCTTGGTAGTTGGCAGTCTAAGCGAAAGCTAACGATAGACGTGGGTGAAAACAAGTGTCGCGAACGGGAAACATAATACTTAGCCATTTTAGTATAACCAAATAATGTTTCAGCATATTGCAATTTAAAAAAATGTAATTATAATTATTATATAATCGAGTATGCCATTAATAAAACTTAGTAGCATATATGTAATTTTCACGAATTACATACTTCAATTGGTAATCTTCACCGACTATTTCACTTCAATTGGTAATTTTCCCTTTAACCCCCTTTCCCAAAGCGCAATGTCCCCGTCATTTTATTGGTTTGTAGCTTAGTAAAGTATTTTATTATTAATACTTTCCTTTCAAAGTGACCTAAACTAGAATTACCTCGTCACTTTTTAGCATTAATTTTCATTAATTTTAACCTTTGTGATACGTTCGATAAAATCGGGTGTATTTTTGTCATAATGAGTGAACAATAAATGAAAAAGTTGCAACAAAGTCCTTTTTTATCGAATGTATAGATAGAAGATAATCTCGAAACGAAATGAACGTACGATTTTGAAGTACAGTGTGTGTTGTGAGTGTGACTTGTGAGACGCGTGACACGAGCTCGACGTAGGTACGAGTATATGTAGGCAGTATAGGTATATGTTGAAGGCATGTGTTTATAATTTAATTAAATTAATATTCAGTTGTGCACGACCTGCATATTTATTTATAAATTACAAGAGCTTTATGTACATAAAATTTTATTGCAATGGTTTTTTCACTTACAATTTTATTACATTTGTTATCTATAAATCACATTTAGTTAGTTAATGTAAACATTTTACGTGCAATAGGCGGTATCAAATTTATTGAAGTATTTTAAAGGTTCATTTTAAATATTTAATTGTTTATTGATTTGATGACAGCGCTTATTTTTGTTTATAACTGTATTGTTTATTTTCATAAGATGCCTTATGCCAAATGAGTTTGATTAATATTATGTTATCTCACTAAATGTATCAACGGCAGGTATAAGGATGGGTGTTGTTTTATTTTATAACAGAGTATTGAAAATACGAAATAAATGTTGACTCCTTATTAATTATACAGCATAAATACTATTGAGCTAACATTCAGTGATTTACATAACATAAAGAGCGTGGTGAGTGTTTCATCACTGAACGTGACCCAAAACTTAATATTTAAATTTTCAATAACATCCCATCTTGTAATAACACTTTATAGTTTTCTTTTTTTCATTTTCGGTCTCATTGAAGACACTATTCCAATTTAAAGAAATTATAGGGAGGTACATCGTTTCGTATTTTCACACTCGCTGTAAATTAGTTTCAAATTGTATTGTCGTGTATTTTAAGTGAATAAACTACTCTGTTTATACAGTCATTTTATTTTATACCTAGCTAACTGAATGATAACCAGTTATTATTTGTCTATTCAACTTACTAAATACTTTCTCGATAGAAAACATCAAATTGCACTTAAAAATGCATGTTTTCTTAAATCCTACAATACTTGGCTAACATCCTAGTAGGTAGATACTTATGTGAGATGCCCATGTCAAACTATAGTAGTGACGAAAGTAAGCGCGTCCATTGCGCCCCATAGATTTATTATAAACTGAAATCTATGATTACCCCACACCCCCAGACGCATATATACGTTTAATACCTTAAATCTGTATGCCATAGACATGGATATACGTTCGAAATAGATTGAAATAAGGAAACACTTAATAGTAAAACTTAGTCATATAATTTCATTAATATTTGAGGCAATACATTTGTAAGGCACAGACAAAACACATTAAATTTGTTAATAAATAACTATTAAAAAGTCGTTAGTAAAGACATAACTTATTATATTATTCAAGCTTAATCGCTTCACAAAATAAAAATAGATATACATATTATTATTACGATGAACACAAACATTAGTACAATTTTTCTTGTGATTATTCTCAGGCTCAGGCCATGTTCTTGTATTTTGTGAACAAATTGTACAGCACTCTCAGAGTAGATTTCAAGTCGAGATTCACGATATCTGCAAACAAGAATTACCGTAATTAAATAAACAGTCGCGTACATTAAGTCTTACAAAGACATGGTTTAAAAATTTAAACATACGGCTAACCATCCTTTGAACCTTTTGAAGTCTGTAAAACTCACATTACCTGATCTTATCATCCATAAATTTTTGAACGTGTAGTAGGCCCATTACAAAATCATAACTGAAACAGAAAATAGTAAAACATGACACTGACCCTCCGGCCTGGCTTTCGGCTTAGCGAGTCCCACATCTTGCATCAGCTCGAAGGCGAAGGCCACATTGTGCACCTTCTGGTCAAAGTCTTGCGGCGTCAGGTGGAACTCGTACAGCGGCACGAAGAAACCTTCAAGCAGTCCCATCAAGAGGCATAGGTGCACGCCGTCATGGAATTGCGAGTCCAGGTCGCTTACTTCCAGGTTCACCTTGCTCAGGTGCTTGTTCACGAACGTTATCAGCGACTGGATGGAACAATACTAGTGTTATTTTACTATAACAATTGGTAGGACACAGAGGGTTTAGTAGACTCCATTTTAAATAGTACAATTAGTCTATAAGTAATAGCATTGATAAGACTAATAATGCCTTTAGATTTTTTCCGCTACCACGTTCGGGACTGCATATAGCGGACGAAGCTTTCATTGAATGCTATGGGATTGTAGATATATTCCAGTCTCGAAATAAGAAATAATGCCAAAATGAAATCAATTTACAGCCACGAATACAGAAACTGGGTCATAATTTTAAAATTAAAACTAACTACACTTTTGCTTACCTTCTTAACAACCTGCAACTTATCGGGGGCGTGGTCGAATAGCGCGTCGAAAGCGTCGCGTTCACACTTCATGCCGAGGTCGTCGTATGTGGTCGTTATATCTTCTATATATGTTCTGTAAATATAATGATAATAATATAACGCTACACACTCACAGTCCCCACTAGGATTCCATGTCGTGGGTGCCATGGACACACACAAAGACAATTACGCAAACACCTAGACCGGGAACAGAAATCTAAATTCATCATTCAATTTCTGTCCCACCACGGACTGAACCTGGGACCTGTCAAATGGTAGATTGGCGTGGTAACCACTGTACCACACGGGTCGTCATGTATATGGATTCTGTGGAAAACATGTCTAACAAGTCTATCATCTACCCTTATTTTGGTCCTACTGTCAAACTAGTGTCGAGTAGGACATACAAGAGGACAGACATTTTTCCCGGACAAGCAAACTTTATGCACTACTTGAAAGATCATTTTAATTATGATCTACTCTAATGTGTGTGAGTGAGTGTATGTGAGTGAATGAGTGTATGTATCTTGTTATTATATTATTATTTTGATTACCTGTGCGACAGTTGATTGGGAGCATCCTTCTTAGCGACGACCACGTTGACACTCACATTCTCTGGCAGACGCACCGGCGCTCTGAAGTGTCTCGCCAACGCCACAAGCAAATGGAGTATTGACACCAAGTTCTTTGAGTGTACAGAGTCCACGCTCCACTTCTGCGCTGGTTTCGACGAGCCAAATAACACCTGGACAGAAAACATTTGATTTTACTCTTTTTTATTTTCAAACTATTTGTTTTTTGGGCCAATGTTGGTTGGGTTAGTTTAAAGGAGGAGCTCTTAGGCATATCAGTTAGCCGACTGTATGTAATGAAAAATCTCTCAGACAAGTGGTTAATGAGTTGCAAAACCTTGACGATTCAGATCTTTTTATTCTGCCCCGGTTTTCTATACTAGTACCCATTTGTTGATGTTTTGGGATGTTTTGAAAATGTAACGCAGCGCCAAGTACCCATACACACAAAGACAAAGAAACAATTTCCATCCAGCCATTTAGGAGGAACTCAGTAATATATATACAAGAATTGTATATATAATATAGTAAAAGATATGCAGATTATTTCAAATGTTTCATAGGCTCCAAACTTACATATTATTTCTTAATTTAAAGTTAAGTAGAAAGGTTTTTTACAATAATAACTAGTTCACATTGTAATTATATTCTAATAAATTTAGTGTGACTAAAACTATTAGTCTAAACTAAATGATTTTTATTTCATTTTTCCTATAATGTCCGCACACTCAATGACAAGATCATGTTAAAGTTAAAAATAGTAAATGATATTGTTTACAAGTTCACAGTTCATGGAGTCACCTAGATTGTGAGTGACATTAAAATTATTATATTCTTTATAAGTATAAATATGGTTACCACAGTACAACAGTTTTACATAGTTCATAAATAAAACAATTTATGAAGAATTGTCATGGATGGTAACTGGAGCTTGATGTCTTTAACAATAGGTGGTTGGAGGAACTCAAAATATTATATTACATAGTATACATACCCTATTTACAGCTCGCAAAACAATGCCTAGCTTCTGTCTCTGTCCCTCCTCAGACTGTGTGACTTCAGGAACATCCAGCTTGGTCTCTGTCAGTTTCTCCAACAACTTCTGCAGCACCTGTCCATCGTACAGGTCCTCACTTATATCTTTGACGATGATCCTTTGCATTGCCAGTTCGTCATTTATCCAGTCGATCAACACCTGCATCAGTTCCTTTAAGCGGGGGTCCTGGAGCGACCTGCTCTCGATTATGGCTCTCTCTTCATTCTCATCTGGAATAAAACAAAATAATGTGTAATATTAAGATTAGGAGTTTATTAAATTGATATAATACCATGTAATTATAGGACAGAATTACAGATATATATATATATCAAGTAAAAGTAAATTTTAAATTTATAAGTAATTGTAACAATTTTATCAATTTTTAATTATTGCATTATTTCTAAATAATTAATAATTAATTCTGAAAACTGCACTTGTAGTTGGGTTGACATGTTCACTGTGTAGTGCTCATGCCTACCTATTTGCATAGGTATATGTGTTTAGGATGTGTCTTTGTTGTATCTCAATAAATAAATAAATGAAGAAATCAGGTGTATACCTATTCATATTTGCTACTCATACAATATACATTAAATAAAAAAGAAATTCTGAAATCAGTTAAGAATTGATGGAGATAAAAATTGGGGACCTCCAGTAATTTTTTTGGCAAAAAAGAGTATATATTACTTATATAAATGTATATGATACTCTTGAAAATATTATTGACTTACGTAAACTGTATTCTTCTGGAGGGATCTCTGGTGCAGTCGGGCTTCCTGGAGAGTCAATAGCATATTTGCCCTCTGCTTGTACTTCTTGTACTATAAACAACAGAGTAAATAAAGCAAAACAAATATTAGAAATTATTTTTTATGAAGTTATTATTTATTAACATAGAAAATGCAAGAAGTAAATTTATTTAGGAAAATACCACAGATATACCAGATAATACCAGAGATAACAGTTTATTGTTGCCTAACCTAGGCTTCTTAGATAGTTTATGCCAAGCTTCAAATTATAACATAATATGATAATAATATTATATCAAACCCAAAGTTAAACATTATTTTTGCTGTGTACAGTTATCATTTTCACTGTAAATGAACAATTATTATTAAAAAATTTATGAAACATTTTCAGATCTCTTATGGAATTTACTAATACACTTAGAGGAACAGACCCACACAAAGTGCAGGTTTATGAGGATAACTGTAATAAAATTCATAAATCTATTTTTAGCTCTAATAAATTAGATCATTTAAAAATTACACACCTATAAAATATTGTTTCTGTGAGGATTACGAAATTCCAGCATGAAATAGGTCAAGATTAACGCGTTTCTTAATTACCATAGTATGAGGTAATCGCATGGTACCTGTATCACTATAAGTTGCCCACGCGCATCTGAGCTAAATTAGAGCAACAAACAAGACTTACCTTCCTTTATACGCTTCTTGCGCCCAATCGTCCCAATTTTATCCCAAAAAGACTCCTCTTTTTCTTCCTTTTTAGGCAAAACAGGAGTCCGTGGCGACTTCGGGCGTGGTGAAGACATCTTTTATGAATTATGACCTCCCTTTGAAGAAAACCAAAATTGCTAATGATTCATCACCAGTTTTGACTTGCGTTAAATTGTCAGTAGTTTGTAATTCATCAAATGTTTTATGAATATTCAACCATTACTTACCTAATCAGAAATCTAACCCAAATATAATTTATTTACCTATTTACAATTTAATAACAAATCAACAAAACAAATGCAAAGAAAAGCTGAAAAGAAAACTATTACCGAGTTAAGAACTCAAGAAGAGACGGATTTCCCATCCATAGTATAGTATCCATACTAACATAAGTAACATAGCGTTACTAGTAGCTAGACTAGCTACTGGCACGCCATACAAATGTCATTAATGTCAGAGTTTGTAACCACTTTTATACCAATTAAACGTAAAACAAATCAAGAGTGAAAACCCTACATACCAAATAGTGATTGCTTCTGCCAAACTTGTGCTTATATCGATAAACTGTATATTTAAACGTAGCGGGTCCTACCCAATAATTCTTCTTCGTCTTATAGGTGCGTTGCATTTACGATTCTATTCAATCCAATCCAAACACAGGCTCACACAAAATAAAATTCTATTATTTTTTCTAGTGTTTTGTCATTGGCATGATATGCCGCCGCGGAAAGTGGCTACAAAACAAAATCTAAAATGTAGGATATTGTCTACGGTTTCTAATGAATAATATGTCATTTTGACTAGCGTCCGTGACGTTACAAATTTCAGCCTTATAACATAGAGGGATGTTGGATGTTGACTATGCCCACAGACCAACCACAACCGCAGATAGCAGCAGATCGTGCACAGAGTATTCATTTCAATTGTAATTATGTGAAGTTTTGTGACAATTCACCAGTGGTGCCAGATTAGACGATTTATGGCCATTTATGCTACCTCGAAGGGTGTTGGGGAGACCAAAATTGCCATTAATGACTATGACCAGACGCCGTGTAGGCTGTCTCGGAAAAAAATGGGCAACTTTAGGCTAGATATAACTTTCTTGCAGAAATATGAAAAAAATAAATTAGGACAGGAAAGGAAAATGCATCAAATGAAACTATACTTCAATGAAATGAACGCAAAAAGCTAGCTAGTTAGGCTGGATGACACATAATTTGAGCGATTTTAGGATACTTTTCATTAAGAAATTTGGGCGTTTTAGACAGAGATTCATTTGACTACTGGCAACACTACACACAAATTCACAATTTATTGCGGATTGCGTGCAGCGCATTCCCGCAAGAATCTCCGTTCTATGTAGATGTGTTAAAGGGCAATTTTTGCCTGTAATAAAATAAAAGAAACTCTTACCTACCTGATAAATCCCGTCTCTCTAAGATATTAAACACTGAGTAGTGGTCAATGTTAGTAAATTTCTTAGCTTTAGTCACACTTGTGGCTTGCGGTAATCCGCGAACATCTGTGTTACATTGCTTTGTGGAATCATTCCTAAAAATAGCGACTAGATTGTATTGCATCATAGAGGCTTCATATTCAGCTCAGTCGTTGTAAGGGTCGGGTGTTTATTCGTGTTTTCTTGTTGTGTAGAGATGGAAAAAGGTATGAATCCGCCGCCGTACGTTGTGACAGTGAGCCATGGAAATGGACGAGGGACCTTGCAGCCTCCGCCAGCCGCACCGCCGAGCTACTCTCAGGCTGTAGGTGGGGTCGGCCCTTCCAGCCCCTACACGCCGCAGTACACTCCTAGTAAGTGCAACCCACCAACACATTGTAAATAAAAAAAATTTCGTGTATGATCTCATTCGTCCTTGTAACAGTTTTAAATTTATTGCTTAACTCGAATCGGATCGCGCATATGAATTTTAATTTCCTGTTTTTCTTTTTATTATTTGAAACATTTTTATTTAGGATTTGCGAAAATAATGCTGACCTTTTATTAATGTCATGGTCCGTTTTCAACTATGTTTGTGTCTGAATTTTCCTAACCGATTGATTTATGGTTATGAACCTTTCTGCAAAAACCAAAATCATGGGGAGTCATGACAGCTCAGTTATAAACAAGTATAATATTTATGGTATTTAGGAAATAATTATTTAACATTTAACTTAAACCTGTATAACATTTTATTGTGTCCGGGGACCTATATGGGATACCTTAAAACAGCGGTCTGCAACCTCTTGGCAAACAAGCCTGCATAGTGACATGGCCTGCATAGCGACAAGGAAGCTAGAAGAAGGGAGGCTAAGGGCGGGAGTGGAGAGCTTACTCAAATTGTTGATTTATTATTAGTATTATTATGTTAAAGTGAAAATCAGCATTTTGATAAAAAATAATTTACAACTTTATAATAAAAAATATTTCCTCCCAGCATCCGGACCACAGATTGTGACTACTGTGGTGCCAGTGGGGCCTCAACCCACTCATATGATCTGTCCTAGCTGCCATGCTGAGATCGATACAGAGACCAAGACGAAGCCTGGTCTCATTGCAATGATTTCTGGATTCATCATCTTGCTTGTTGGGTAAGTGCAATTACTTTTCTTATCTAGGATTTTCTTAAAGAAATTTATTGCCAGTTTTTCAGTTGAAGTCTGACATACTCAATTGTTCTTACTTGATGTTATTATCTATTTTTCTTTCTTGAAACATATTATTTGTAAATACATTATGATTTAGACACATCAATGTCTAATGATCATGTTTCTGAGATAATTTCCTTCAACCCTTTTTATATCCCACTACTGGGCACGGGTCTCTCCCCACAACCGGGGAAGGTCTGGAGCATACTCCATCACGCTAGCTCCCTTACTGGAATAAACTAAACATAGTGACCAAGGAGAATTATTTCAGCTTACTAGAGATTTCTTTGCAGATGTTTCTGTGGTTGCTGTTTAATTCCATGCTGTATTGATAGTTGCATGGATGTCCACCATCGGTGCCCCAACTGCTCGGCTTATCTTGGACGTTTTAGGCGATGAGAAAATCGCTACTCTTCATACACGCTCCGATCAACATCTTTCGCCTGGGTCTAAGAAATATTCGAGTTTCACTTCTAACAATTTTAACTAGGTATTGTAATTGTAAGTGATTGGTGTAATTTTAATTGTTCATAAGAATCCTCGTAGTGACCCTGCAAAATAAAACAAAAAAAGCTTTTGTAACAATAAACCCCCTTTTATGATCGAGTAGAATAAGTTAAATAATAACTATTGATGTGGAAATATGTCTAACCATTTTTGAATGTTATATTATGTGTCGTAGTGCAAATTATGTTGTATTGAAAAAAAAAATTTTATTCACTCAACCTTATGGAATATGTATCTGTGTTTACAATAAATAAACATCATATTATTTTTGTCCCAGATCTAATAATGTTGATTGATGAGTGTGTAGGAACATGAAAACATCACAGATCTGATATCACACTTGTTCTAGTAGGTACTTTAATTAGTATATCAAGCATGTTAACATCTCTTTGACTGAACGGAGGCCAACTTTTGCGATTTTATGATGTTTAAGTGTTGATTTTTCAACCACCTTGATTTCTATAGGAAAAATTGTTTTAACTTGAATCCTGATAGATTATTAGGACTATGTATTTACTTATTATATTGTTTCAACTGCAGATTGTTATAATTATTTCTAAGCTTACCTGTGTTATGTTACATTGTGGTATTAGTTTGGCTGGTTTTTTTTTAGTCTTGTGATTTAGCTACTTATGATTGTCAATGTCTTTCGTTTTCAGCATTATCTCTTCACGATATGTTGGCAGCTCGGGCCTTACTCCGTTCGATGTTTGAATGTAATTTAATGTACTTTTGAATCTATTGGTGTATAGATTTAATGTTAGTGTAATTTATGCTTCTGCACGTCTTAACAATTGTAAATAGTATTAAGCATTTAATCTGATTAACTGAATTCGCATTATATATGCCTATGTTGAATTACTTTGTTAATGCATATGTTACGTCAGTGTTTTCGAATGATTTATTTGTTTTTTCTTTTTTTCATATTTTTCAACAAGTGCTGTAACACTTATTTATTTATTATCATTTTTTATAAGCAAACTGTCCATTTTTCATGTCTGCCTATACGGCCCATAAAATTGTTCAAGTAATCTCATTTGCAGTTATAGATTTTTAGTATGTAAGTTAATTAAGAATATCTTTTTGATAATGCTTTCAAGCTAACTTTTTTACGATCTGTCTCGATGCTATTACTACTTTTTATACAAGTTCTTTTACTATAACTTTTTATGTACCTATTTACTAAATCACAAATATTTACAATATTATTATGATTTGGTTATATATTATTATTATTTTTAACTTATTGAATAAAAATATCGAAATAAAGATATAAATGTTTACATGTATGTGATACTTTTTCTTTCTCCTATTCAAAAGGTAAGCAGGCATAATAATCCCATCAATCAGCTACATATAAGCGTCGATTTCAAAACGGGTTCAACACAAATATCTATTAATAACATTAACGTAATGTAATACAATGCATGCCACGTGTACCTTTGCTCCATAAAGATTATAAAAAGTCCTAAAACAAATATACAGTAAGACAAAACAAATTAATACTAATTATAGTCAGTCCGTATTACTATGCCTTGTTGTATTGGTTACTTACTTAGGTACAGACTTACTTACTTAACTACACCTAGCTAATTAGATTTGATTAGCTTATCAGAAATTGGTACTAGGTACCTACCTATGTTTGAAAGAGTACATTTAAAAAATATTATTAATACTAAAATAATATGTACCCCTAGTATTTTGACTACTCGTGTATCCGGAATATATTAAAATATTGTTTAAATTTTAAAGAAATCGTCTGCGAACAACACCCCTGGAAAAATGTTTGTAGCGCAGTATTTATTTACGAATTAGATTGGATTACTGAAATTAAATCCTAGGTAGGTATAGGTATATTAGGGCATAAAACCACAACTGGATGAACTCTGTTGACCCTTAATCGATTTTTATTGACCTCAATACCCTATTTCAAGCCCTGAATTAAGGATCTCCTCGTAACTAGTGGCTAGTACGTATATAAATGCGACTGTTCTAGATGTTCTATGATTTTTATTGAGATTTAAAGACATCATACAATAATTTTAATGAAAATTACAAAATTTAGAAACATTATCTAGGTCTTATTTTTGAATATCAATATCGATATCGTCAATTTAAAATATGGTACCTATTTCTATTGATAGTGTTGCCAGATGAATCCCGGTCCAAGTCGCTCATTTTTATAACGAAAAGTAGCAAATTACAAGTCGTCGATTTGTTCATTCAGACGTTTCATCTGATGCATTTTCCACTCCACCAATTTTTTTCGTAGGTTTTTCTGTAAGATTTATAATTATCTAGCCTAAAGTCGCCAGTTTTTATTTTCTACATGCCTAACCTAAACGGCAACTGGTCGCCCCGACATACTTCGAGGTAGCCTAGATGGCGATAAATCGCCTAAACTGACACCACTGTGAATGTCGACTTTGACGTTCATTTATTCTCGTAATGTTGGCAAAATTGAATTTTATTGACATTTCAATTTTCTGGTGGTGAGGTGGGTGAGTCAATTCTGCCAACGCAAAAAACAGTTACTATTCTTGAGCGGTGAAAAAGACGGTCCGCTGGAAAAAAAAGCTTTGTTTTTACGTTTAATTGAAAATTTTATATTAATCGATGAATTAACAACTTAATATTTACAAATGGCGTGGTTATTTGGATATTCGCGGCCAACGGTAGAGCCGATGGACGAGCCTCCGGGCGCTCCCGGCGATGGCGGGGCCGCGGCGATGGCTAACCTAACTACATCTGAAAGAAAAGCTATGGAGGCTTATAGATTCGATTCGAGTGCCCTGGAGAGAGCTGCTCAAGCGGCGAAGGAACTGGAGAGGTCAAGTAAGTATTTTCAGAATTTGGTCACATTATGTATTATTGCATAATGCTCGAATTATAACCTAACTGTACAAACTCGTGCCTTGTTAGCTGTTAAAATGCTTCGTGTTGAACGAAATATAAAAATTGTACAATATGAACAAAGAACTAATATAACTAAGTAACTAAGTGAACATACGATCATAGAACAAATTGTTTTTTTTGTATAAAAAAAAAAATTTAAGTCTACAGAGATGTAGATATAAACGTTTATCTAATACAGTTTTGCTATAGTGTGTGAAAAGTCCCATGTCATGTAGTTCTTACCATGCCAGACAACCCAATGAAGGGTCCCGCCCTAAATTTGGTGGACTCAAAAGGGTCCAGCTGTTTTGTCAAATGTTTATTTTTGGGTTTCAATGAAAGCTTAGTTAAGATGCAGAAATTTGTCATTAAGTATTGGATATCACCTCAATTTCACCCCTCTAAAGTTATACGCAATCAAGTAAAGTCAGATGCAATTTCCTCCTGTATATTTCCATAGTTTTTTATTTCTATATCACTTCTAATTGAGGTGCGCGGTTTGCTTAAATTTATGAGCACTCGCTGGGACGAGCTAGAGTTTGCAATGAGTGAGTGAGTTTGTATTGACAAATCTTTAATAGCAGAATTGGACAGACAAAGCACAGCTTAATTCATTGAACCTAGACACATGCAAATCTACACAACCATCAAGAAAGCTCAAGTAACAACCCAGTAATTACTTGTAGAAAATTATTTAATACAACTAGTGTTTTGTCATATACAATTCAGTCTGATGTTTCTCGTTCGAGAGCAATATTGTGCATAATATTAACACAGTGAAGCGGAGCAACACAGATCCTTTAGCAGAGAGCAAACAAGCAAGCCAACTCATGTTGTCACTGCAACCCATGGGCACCCACGGCCAACCTCAAAGAGGAGAGAAATCCTATCTGATATCATATGTGGAGGAGTTACTACACCTGAGGACTAAGATGGTCACCTCAAATATAGAGTGTCCAACAGCAACTCTCCCCAACCGAAACACAAGTATTTGCTACAAGATTTGCTTCATTAGGTAGGTTATGAAGGCAGCGATAGTACCTCCCGGGCAAACTCTACGCTCTATCGCCTACAAGAAATGTTTTAATTCAAACTAAAAGATTTCTTTACTAATGTAGTTGTTAGCATTGTTAGCATAGTCTTTTTGTATGTGTCTGTAGTACCTGCAACACAGGGAATCCTAGTTAGGAACTGTATATCAAGGAATATGAATGTGTTATATTAGTATGAATATGTATATGCTGTAAATGTGAATATAACGGTTTACGATCTGAAGAGATCCGCTCGATAAACAAGATTCTCAATTCATCAGGATCTTTTTCGTATGGAGTATGTTCTCCAAAAATATGTAGAGATGAACCAATTTTGATAATTTTTTTATATGAAAGTTTGTACACTTAGATTGGTACCTTACTAATTTGATTCAGTTGTAATGATGGGATCCATTATAAATACCTTCAAATTCTTAAATTTGCATAAGCATGACAAATTTGAACTGATTTTGACGATTCTTTTTGTGATGTAAATGGGATATCTTCTAGAATCTATACTTATAATAAATCTGTAGACAGGTCAATTCTGTACATGAAATATATTTCCAAAATAACTATCAGGGGGTGATTAAGGATCGATACTGATGACAAAAATGCAATCAGTAACATTTTTGCCTGTCTGTCTGTCTGTATTACTGTTACTGTTTAACGAAACATTGTACAATTATTTATAGTACACTTTTCATTACTAGAGCAGTGAAGGAAATGTTGGAAAAAAATTCTTAACGCGGATGAAATCGCAGGGCACAGCTAGTATAAAAAGCCGGTCAAGTCCCTGTTCAACTTACAAACCCAACCTAAACTTGTTCTGTTTTTTTTATAATTTGCAAATATCATCTATGAAAATTTCACCTGTGTAACTGTCACGGTTCATAAGATACAGCCTGGTGACACACAGACAGACAGATAGATAGAAGAACAACGGAGTCTTAGTAATAGGGACACGTTTTACTCTTTGGGCACGGAAACCCAAAAAGAATCATCAAAATTGGTTCACAAACGATTGAGACTTCGGTGAACAGAGATAAAAAAGAAAAAAAATACACAGAATCGAACACAGAACCTTTACCTTTTTAAAATCGGTAATAAATTATTCAACTTTAACTTTACAGTGTACATAAATCATACTAATATTATAAACGCAAAAGTTTGTAAGTATACATGGATGGATGTTTGTTACTCTTTCACGTAATCACCACTGAACGGATTTCAATGAAACTTTACAATAAAATAGCTTACACACCAGAACGACACATAGGCACACAACAAATAACATAGGCTACAATTTATAAAGATACTGTGTGGCTTCAACCCTTTTTTTGTCCCACTGCTGGGCACGGGTCTCTCCCCACAACAGGGGAAGGCCTGGAGCATACTCCACCACGCTGCTTCAATGCGGATTGGTGGAGATACGGGTTAGTGGCCAACCCGTGTCGGATGTTGTCAAACCGCCTAAAGTGCCTCCGACCAGGTTTAACGACTTTTATCTGTCGATAACAACCATTAAATAACCAACCAACTAATCATTTTTGTCACACAGAAATTATTTACATAATTACTTTTATTTTATTATATCAATAAAACCTGTTTTCCACAGCAGCCTTTTAGGCTTTAGAAGAATTTATAATTTTGTTATAGAAGAATTAATAAAAGTATAATTATTCGATAAATTCAATGATTCTGAATACTTAGAGAACAGATTTTTATTTTAACCTTCTTCATACAAATAACCAGTATTTCTCAAATTTTACAAGTCAAATTTCCCGGTTTATTCCCAAAACTTGGTCCGAACTCGAACCAGTTAACCCTTATCGATACTGCCAAATTGAAATATAAACGTGCCCTTTAAGGGTAGCAAATACCCGAAGGGTTCTATAATTCCATTAGTATAAGCGCGATTACGCCGCCATTTTTCTAAGATAAAATTTTTAATCACTTCTCACGGTCCAATTGATACCAAACCCTTCTTTCAGTACGCTGAGCAGATTAGGGTTATTCGCCTTTCTCACTTTTAAATAATGGTTTTTAAGAGTTTCGATCTCGCTTTTTATGCGGTCAAACCCGATTTCAGGACAAACTAGTTTTGCCTAGACTAAACTAGTTCTACCTGTACACGAAACCAGTTTATCCTAGGAGTGTGCCTCCTTATTTTAGGATGAACTAGTTTGGCCTAGCCTAAACTGATTTATCCTGTTGGGCTTAGGACGAA
>DWQK01000081.1:0-29182 GCA_018231225.1 Noctuana stator
CGAAGAAACGAGGGTACTCGTGGTATTGTGCTGATTGCGACCTTACCGTAAGTCGTTCTATGGTCTCTTAGCTTGTTCCAAATACGGAGCTGTAATTATAATGTATTTTGTTGATTGTATGACCGGCTGTGCGATAATATTAAAGTTGGTGATACCGTCAATGATATACTTAGTGTCTCTATTGATGTAGTAGTGCATGCAAACTCTGCATATACTATATCCTGCATGAAATTTTATCAAACCGTATAGTATTTAATACTGGCCAACTTACACGTTGGCTACATAATTTGGCTACATAATTCCTATAAAACTACTTGTCAAGAAAACAGAAGAGCCGGACAAAACATAGTCATTTTTTACTTAAAAAATAATGAAACTGGTAACGCAAATATATTTGGTTATCCTGTTTAATTATGTTATTAAAGTGCAATATTTTATTTGGTCGAAAGCTCAAAGCTTTCTTTAAGCTATCGATGCGACTTTTGTAATCGTTGATTGTATTCAGAGTACATTGTTTACAGGATTTGGAGGATAACAACTGAGCGGTAAACCCGAGATGATCGCGATCGAATAAGTTTCGAATAATTTCCTTTGTAGTGCTAAATCTTGGCTTGAATTTAGTTGTAACGCGCAAAACGTCTACAAGGTTTTCTCCGTACGTGTTACGTCTCTCGTTTCAGCACTTCGTATAATTTTAAAAAACTAAAGTTCCACAATATATCGCAATACAAAAATATGTTTTAAAGATTGATTATATCGCCGGCTTGTAATTTAAGCGCAATAAACATTGTCTGCACTACTTTCGGCGATGACCAACGGCACGGCATTGAAATTTTGCAAACAGATATGATTTTGAGTTCTATTTTAGCAGCTTAGCACTCATATTTTGTTGATAATGTCACAAAAAAATCGCAGAAGCGCTGTAGGTCTTCCCTAGACCTTAATAAGTAATATTATTTCTTATCACTATTAAAATAAGATTGAAAATTATTTCCACTTACGAAAATAATTTTCTTTGCCTCGCCGTCCCGTCAGCGCCGGCCATTGTAGTCTGGTTATTACAATATTTATTGATACTAAGTTTTATTCAATACCATATCTATAAAAAAAAATATTAAAACGTTGTACATGAAAACTGCTATCAATTTATAGCTATTCCACTTATGATATGAGAAAAACAGTTATTACGACGTATATCAAGCTATATTTGATATATGGCTGCATTTGAAAGAATAATAAATATTTTTGGATTTAAATTACTGCTTAAATGCGCTTAAATTACCCTCCGGAGAATATATTTGCAAAATACGCGGACAAAACGCCTATTTCTACTCCTAAGTAACATGTAACTGGCTTTGTTCGGTATAAAAATTACGCAACTAAGCATTCCAACCAAATTATCAGGTTTAGCAGGATTTATCATAATGCATCTATATCGATATCAGTTGGAATGGAAGCTCTTGATTTTTTTTTATGTACGGCGGTTAATAAATAATACTTTAATTGTATTTAACCTCTAAATCAAAGGCTGTTTATTTATTTAAACTGACGTTACATTTCCTTCGTCTGTCAAATACAGAAATATTTAAATACTGCTTATTCCTTGTGTTATGTGCTTCAACATTGTTGGCTGCATCCCCTATGTTATGCAACGGCTGGACATTTTCCTTTTTCCCCGCAACTATTTTTGCTGTGGTAAAATTAGGTATATACATGGAATATACTTTAGAGCTAGATATGTTTACGGAATCTAATCGGAAATTATAAACAATTTTATTTAAATCAACACTGACAACAATGTACAATTTTATACAAAAATATTTTTTATGTAAAGTATTATTTTGCGTTATGTGCATACTTTGGTACGTGATGGTTGTGTCATTGGGGAAGCAAAAATATGAGAACTGAACTAAAACTGAAGCAATTTTTTATATAAACTCTTAAGTGTATGAAGGTTCAAATGAAAATGTCAAAACGTAACAAATAAACGCGTTATGGAGAGAAAGGCAGGTATTTTTTTAATTTCACCCATCTACAAGTAAACAGATAAGTTATTTAGCAGCTGCTACTTATACAATGCGTAAAGGCACTCAAAACTGCCTTGAATAGGTGAATCATGTATGTGGCTAAAATGGCCACCAAAGTGACACGCAATTGTTCGAGTTGCTAACCTGAGCTGATGGCTGAATAATGCGACGACCATTGGAGTAAGAGTGCGCTTTATCTCGGAATTATCCACTTATTCCGTTCGCACTTTGACACTAGAAATAACTCCATAAGAAATGGTAAAGTTTGAAAAATATTTTTATATATTACTTTGGTGACGGTAGTTAATACTAACAGCTTGGTAAAATAATTATGTATAATTTTGCAATTAAATTATAAATTGAGGAAGTATTTAATGCTTCATATTTAAATTAATGATTGGTTAATAATTATTCATTCGAGTTTTATACAGGTGAGTTGTTGCAAATTATTTACCAATGGAATTTGCATGTTGTTTTTCGGATTGCCGAATATTTTGCTATTTTCTGTTATATTCCTATTAGCAAATACATCTCATTTAGCAAATACGTCTCATTTATAGTCTGATTCCAAAATGTAAACAAAGGTTATGACATGAATAATTAAAAAAATTACTTTTAATACAATACTTTTAAAAACACTCTATTGAAAAAACACAGGCACAGTGTGTGTATTAATTAAGTATATAAAAAATTAAGTACAAATATGGAGACAAAAAAAACGTATAAAATATCCTAAAATGAATGAATGAATGAATTAAATGCATTTATTTGTATAAGGCAGAAGGCGAAATAGTGAATTGAAAAAATGTATTCGATACCGTATCTATCATAAACTACTAGTATACTATCATAAAACAAGCTAATAATTATGCATTTTTCGCTGAATTATCACCTTTGTTTACATTTTTGACATCTAATTATGAATCCGATTTTTATATCGCATAATGTCATATATTTGTCTCAAACTATCGTAATAATACTAATATAATAACTAATTATACTAACAAAGTTTAAAACATGAAGCATTTTGATGACAGAAAGTCCTCAGAAGTGATTATTATATTAAATACTAAATATTTAAAACAAAATTACTTAGTTTCTCCGAGAAGTTTAAGTGTAACGTACGTGTAAATGGAAGTTTTACAAGTAACGAGGAGACTTGCTTCCAAAACTTGTATGTTCTTTGTTCGAGTTGGCAACACCGGCTAAGAATAGCATTATCTCTTTTGAGTTACCGTGCTTTGGCGCAGAATTTGCTTCTTGGTAAAATGCGCACGTCTTTGAACTTGGAAATTCCTAATACAATAATTTAACTAATTGAGCAGAGCTATCCTATTTTAAATTTATCGCAAATATAATTTGTGAGTTTTCTGCAAATAATTTGTATGTACGAGTAGGTAGTAACAATTCTTTTAATTTTCAATCTATTCAGTCTTCCTGGGAACTGAGCGTCCATTTTTGAACGACTGTTTTGTAAAAATAATTGTGTACTAATTGCATTCCTTAATTCGTCTGGTTTTCCTACGTAGTCCAGGGTAGGTAAGTCAGGAATAGATGATCATGATAATTAATTAGTGAACTTTATATCAATGTAGTTAAACCATCATGAAGTCACTTTCCATTACGCTTAAAATGATAAAAATCTAAAATAGCCTAACTGCCAGTAAAAGTTAGCACTAAATATTATTGACTATTTCCATAGTTAGCTTAGAACATAGAAAACTAAGTTCAGGTTGGAAATCTAACTACCAAAAAGGTTTTACGCTTAGTATTGTATTGTGAGTTTTGTATTAGGTAATAGTACTACTTGTACTTGCCCGTGCTTGGAATACTGATTTATATATATAACAAGTAATTATAGTCGCTACGTATAGTCTCATGTTCACTAATAGCTCCAAGTTACTAATTATGGCTGACAAAAGAAAATGAATTCTATTGAGTATTATTTTAATAAAACCTTAATTTATTTTATAGCGCAACTCTAAACGACAGACTCGCGAAGGATCTTTGGAAAGGCAAAGCTTCTTCTTGACATCAGATGTAAAGAAAAAGCCATCTACAGTTATCAAGAAAACGTCTAAGGTAAACAACAAATACTTATTGTCTTTAACGTTTTATCCATTGTTTAGCGTACATAATCTAAACGTATGTATACAAACACGCTTATATCTACATTTGCATAGAAATATCGCGGTAGAAATGCGTATATTTCATTGTCTAGTCATATCTGTATTAAAGTATCGTTTTATGATTTCAAAAGAAATAATAACTAGGTAGATACTTAAACTTCATAGTAGTCTTAAATGGTTAGTAGGTACCGATTTGAGCAGTTGGTGGTGAAGTGGTGGTGACGTGACCAAAATACCAACTAAAGTCGATTCAATAGCCCTATCAATTGTTTAAATTTTATTGAGGTTGTAATATAAATTTTAATGAATACAAAAGGCCAATTACTTCTTTCTTATGAGTGACATAAATTAATGAGTTGTGTTTGTAGAGCAAGGATGACGCCCCGTTGAAGTTTTCTCTGCCCCCGCCTCCGCCGCCGTCGGCCCCCATTCCTGTTGCGTCTACGTCTGCTGCAGCGGTAAGTATTAAACTTTCAATAGACAAAAATTTAAGCTGCAATCAGTAACTCTAATTGTTTGCCTACGTTTGTGATTTTACTAACCTTAATTAGTTTTTTTCTTATCTCGGATTACCTGTCTCTCTGCATGAGCTCCCGTCTGTTGTCAGGTGGCGAGCGCAGGGTCTTGTTTAGGGATAGTTTTTGGATGTTATTCGTAATATGCCTTTTCATATAAAATTTATGGGAAAATTAAATTTCGTCATATATTTTCCCCCGTGTTTTTATAGTTATTCTGATATTTGTGGCGGTGACAAACCCAACAAATTATAGATCATGTAACTATGCTTTGTGTTATATAATTGTAAAATAGAAACTTAAATATACGTGTATGTATTGCGTGTTTTTATTATAGTTAAGCAGGCGGGTGAAGGATCTACCCAAACTGCCGCCTCCACCAACCACGTGGGCGAAACCTAGGCCTATGGTAAGACAATAAATTACGTGATTTACTTGCGGCGTTCTAGTTGGCGCTGTACGGGTTTTTTGTTATTATAATTTTTTTATTTTCCATTCTACTAATATTAAATATTATAAACGTGAAAGTTTGTAAGTATGGTTGTAAGTTTTGTTACACTTTCACATAAAAACTACTTATAGAGTATTAATAAAGATATTGTTTGAATTGCTCGAAATACTAATCCTGTGCAGACGAAGTGGCGAGCACCAGCTAGTTGACTATAATTTATCATTATGATCGTATACCGTACAAGTAAAATGCATATAAATAAAGCATATAAATAAGCGATTGTTTAACTCGTACCTTTGCACACACACGACAGAGTATCCGTTCGCGCGCGGTCCGGCACAGCGTGTGCGTGGTGTCGAGGCCGGTCCCGCCGCCGATGACGCACTGCGACGTGTGCTCGCAGCCTGGACACACCACCAACCTCGTCAG
This sequence comes from Noctuana stator, assembly GCA_018231225.1. NCBI lineage: Eukaryota > Metazoa > Arthropoda > Insecta > Lepidoptera > Hesperiidae > Noctuana > Noctuana stator. The sequence continues at coordinate 5,552 of DWQK01000081.1, forward strand.
GTGACTATGTACTATTAATTAATTGCGTCTTTTGCTCTCTTGATTTACTTGTCTCACATGGATTATTTGTTTAGATGCGATGATTGCTCGAAGGTGTACCACTTCAAGTGTTTAGAGCCGCCGCTGAACAAGAACCCAAAGAAACGAGGGTACTCGTGGCATTGTGCTGATTGCGATCCTACCGTGAGTTATAAAATTGTTTCGTTATGTCTGTAATTTTGAATTCTGCTAGCAGACCCACAGATTTAGTAGACGGACGAATGAATGAATTAGTTTCTTGAATTTGTCGTTTTCCTTGTTGTAAATAATATTTTCAACAAGTACTGTTAATTTGCAGGATTTGGAGGACAACAACTGAGCGATAGGTCTTAAACTACGAAATTTTGTAATTGTAACTATATTTTGATGTCAGTTTAAAGAAAACCTAGTCACTAGTTAAGTATTCATTATCTACTCGTGTAATGTTTGTAGTATTCATTCATCCATTCATTAAATAAGTATTCAACATAACATTTGATTAAATATCTGCTAATGCAGTGTTTGTAGTATTCATTCATTCATTCATTCATTCATTCATTCATTCATTAAACATAATATTTGAATAATCCTAATTATTATATACAAGATTTGACTACACAATTAACTTAGTCTCTATTAGCTATTATAAACATTTTAATGTAATGCAAAATGTTCTTGGTAACGGTTAAAGTTGATCTTTGGTAAGCCATAAGTTTTGAGTTACTTTCTAAATGATAAAATAATAGTCATGAGCTTAAAATTAAATAAAATAGATGTATATTGATGTTAGATATATGTATCTTTCATTACAATATTTAATTGGTTTTAATACATAGAGCTTACTTCTCATAGAGCTATCAATTAATTAATGTCTGTGTTACAGATATTATATTAAGATTATTAAGTATTGTCGCATCTCTATATTTTATTATTGTGTGTGTATATTTAAAAAAAAATAACATTATACGTATTGTGTTCATTTTGAATGAGCTTTCGAAAAATAATTGTGTTATTAAAATTGTCATGTGGAAAGGAAAACAATACAATTAATATTTGATTATGTAATTTTTAATACAACTCTTTGAGAGAATTGTTGTCACAATTTCCTAAACCAAGTTGATCACTACCAAAAAATTCCATCAAATCCATCAAAATCCTCCAAACTCCATCAAAACCGAAAAGATCCAACCAAAAAATATTGTATTCATATTTATTATTCATATTATTTTTTTTTAAATAGCATGTATTAATTTGAATATTTCTGTGACATAGTGGCTTCATATATAATATTATTTTGGTATTGGGATTTTTATGTCACAACATGAAAGGAATATTTTACAATGTAAATTTCACTTTAGATAATAATGTCCTTATGAGCTTATATATTTCTTATTGATAAATTTATCTAAATTGTAACTCATTAAGTATAAAAAGGTCGTTGACGATATAAAATAACTAGTGAATATTCTTAAGAAACGTCGTGTACTGTAATACGTAGTAGATATTTCTCTTAATAAACGTCTTAAATATTAAATGTGTTTCTTATTATCTTGCTTTATCATTAATATTAATTGGCACACAGATTATGTACACTTTCTTTAACATACAGGTAAGACTCCGTTTTATTCCGCCTACGCCACCGGGCAGAATATAGTAACATAATATAATTATTATAAATAAGTATCTCTTAAATATTGTTTATTGTTGTAATAATGTTTTTGATTTGTTGAACCAAACGACGTTTAACAAGTTTACAATGAGAATAAGTAGACTGAAATATTATTTAATTATTTACTTTCGCCCTTTAAGGTAGCTAGTTTTACAGTTAAGTAATTAATCCAAGTGTTGGATGGGGATATGGGGACTAACAACCATCTCGTTAGGTATTGCCTATAAATAGTATACTCAATAAGTTCACGTAAACTGTATAGAATTAGTTTTAAATTAAAAAGTAACTGGTAAACCCCCCTTATAAAATGTTCATTTACATTAGGTACAACATAAATAGGACGTAAATACTCTTAGAAAGTTAGCTTTCAAATTAATTCAATGTGTGAAGGGTATCTTGCTTCCAAAACTTGTATGTTCTTTGTTCAAGGAGAACTTTAGCGGATGCCAAAATTATCACTTGTCGAGTTGGCTGGAGCACGCTTTGTCCTAGCCATATTTGTCATTTCGCACGAATCTCACGTCTTTGTAAATAAGTACCTACCTACCTATTTGAAGTTATTTGAATTTCGTTCTATTGTTAATTTGTTAACTGTAATACACAAAGGATCTATTTTTTTGTATTTTCAACTTAAGTCCTGACACTAAAAGTATAACACTAAAACCGTCAAGTACAAGTTAGAATAATAATAAGAAATATGTTCAGAGTCCTACGAAGTCTGTTAGGCCGATACATACGCACTTGGCAAGTTTTTAGTCGTCTAATCCCACAAATATTATAAACGCGAAATTTATTATATAGCTTATACATCAGAATAACACATAGGCTACAATTTTTATAAAGATATTATGTGAAAAGCACGTAGTAATCCTACGCAGACAAAGTCGCGGGTGCCAGCTAGTTTATATTAATAACATAAAGCTGAAGAGTTTGAACGCGCTAATCTCAGAAAATACTGAACCGATTTGAAAATTTATTTTTGTATATGATAGCTACATTCATGAGGAAGGCTATCAAGCATGACGTTACTATTCTTAACGCGGTTGAAACCGCGTGGCACAACATTATAATAAAAATCTGAAACAACTTGCAGACACAATAATATATCTACAATCAGTTGAGTTCGCTAGCTGTTCGCTATTTGTTATTCAAGCCTCCCCAGATGGTAAGGGGAGCGAGAGTGGAAATAAAACAAAGCTGTTTCATTAGCAGATTTCCATATCCTGCCTACACCACTTTGAATAGAGCAGCGTGTTGCAGCTTGATCTAGAAATGACGGTATCTTTGTTTTTGTATTTCCCTAGCTCAAAATGTGAGACTACCAACGTATCTTGTACGTTTCAGATTTTAAAATCGCGATATTTAGCGTCATCTTAAAATCTTTTATTTGACGGTATCTTGGAAAGGACGTGTCGAATTTTATACTTCCAAATACGAGTAGCAGGTGTAGAGCTGACAAATTGTTACAGCAGAAAACAAAATTGAATTGAAAGATGTCAGATTGTATTAAGTATGTACCTACTTTGCGTATAAAATCGCACTCAAATCGGTTAAGACGTTTTTGAGATTTTTGAGATAACGCACAGACAAACTGGTAAACATTGTTTTAGTTCTATTCCGTCAGTAAAATTCTCTGATAATAGTTTTTCTCAAATTAATATACCTAATCTATTAAAAACAGCTATCAGCTACAGTACAGTCAATGTAGGTTACACTTTTATTATCTGTAGGTATAGATTTATGGTATGTACTGTATTTATTTTTATGTACCTACTAAATTAATAAGTGTCGCAGCTTGCTTTTTTTTTAATGGCACGCTATTTGCGCATCGCCGAAGACAAGACGGAGAGTGCGGAGTAAACAATACGAGTAAGTCGGACTAACAACAACGGACAACTAACTTCGTTAGTGTATTTGTAGTTTTTTTAGAAACCTGAATACCAATGGACTCTCTGATCATGGAATTGATACAGCACGGAACAACCAAATGCATAGTAGCAGGTAAATACAAGAATTTATGAATAAAATATTCCTTGTAGGCATATCGTGTAGATTAGATACCTACTTGGAATATAAACAAAGTTTCTCGTGTAACCAATTGGTTATTCTATATCATTCGCGCACCATTTCCCTCGCGTAATACAATATTTACGAGTACCTACGAGTAGTTACCTAAATATATAGTAGGTGCTACTATTCCTACTGCCTGTTTGAGATGTTTTCAGGGTAGGAAATAGCTTTATATTTCCGTATTTGTACAATTTTTCATAAAATGTCCTTTTTAAGATTATGTAAAAATGATAAAAAGATGAAATTACCTAAAGGTTTTCTGTATTCCCATAACGCCGAAAAATAATCTAGCTAGGTACATTGTTAACATTGTTTGTGCACAAGTTCATTAACTTCTTGAAATCAGTAGATTGGTACAATTTACATGTTTTGATTGGATTAAAAATTGCGATTTTTATTGTTTGATACAAATTGTTGTGCCTATCTGCAACCCTTTTTATGGCTCACGGGCGAATATGGGTTTCCCTATGAGCTGGGAAGGTCTGGAGCATATTCCACCGGGCTGCTCCAGTGTGGATTAGAGATACGGATGCCAACCTGTGCCGGATGTTTTTAAACTCTTTAAAGAGACTTTTAACTGTACTACTTATAGGCATGCGGCATTAAAAAGGGGACACCAAAAAAACCGTTTGATTTCTAAGAAAAATAATTTAAACAATCTCCCAAATGGCTATAAAAAGTACTAAAAATGATAGGATTCATTGATTAGCTAGTCTTAATATTAACTTTTAATTTGGCGTCGAGCACGATCGGTATGAAATTGAACCCGAGAGCGCTACCGATATTAAATTCCTTTGCTATTTTGCGTTCGTGGTTTTTTCATTGAAGGAAGTCATGTGCACGTTTTTCTATTAATTATTCTTTTATTTCGCTTTATAAGCTCTTTTTATGTTTGACTTAGCAGAAAACGATACGGTCGCAATGACGTGTTTTCGCTGCTTAATTATATAGATAATAGCTACCTAATTATATAGTTACAATTCTAGATGTTTTTAGATAATAAACATTGTTGTCTCTTGTCCTTGTAGGTAGTTCATGAATTTGTTAAAAAATCAGTGAATGTGACCTTAAATGAGTAAGGTACTAAGTACCGTTTGAATTTTCAGAGTAGGTACTTAGGTATTTATTCAATTACGTAATTTTTAAAGCATTCAGATGCGATCTAGATGATTCGACTATAGTTAATGTAAAACGGAAAAGCTTTTAGCTATTACGTCGCTCGCGTCTGATCCATCTTTTGTGGTTAAGATGCACGTGCATGCACTATACTCGTACAACCTTTGAAAAATGCCAAGCTAGCCTAATCCTGTAAGAGGATTTATAGATTAGAATAGAAAGGGTCAATGTTCTGTAGAGATTTAATCAATAACATTCTTTATAGGTAGGCTGTCTACGTAAATAACAATGACAGTAAGGTTTGAAATGCAGGTCCATTAAATGATTTTTTGTTTGTGACAATTAAAACAATTTTTTTTTGAGGTTTTTCTTATGAGGTACTGAACCCTGAAAACAAAGGGGAAACTTAATTCCTGAAAACATTCGTTTTGTTTGTGGTAATGAAACATTTAATCGACATCGTGGCGTCTAGTTGTCTGGTCTCGGAGGGTGTAATTAGTGAAAATTCGAGGCAAGTTCTTGGCCATTCCTAATAGCGATTAAATGGTCGTATTTAATCACTTCAGCAAGGTACTAGGGTTGTCGAACTTTAAGAAATTGCTTCGACGTGAAAAAAAAGAATTTCTTTAGCAGCTCTACTTTTTAATTAACGACAAACAACGTACACAAAGTATAAGTTGTTATTGGGTGCAGGGTTGAGATATAAAAAAAAAGTAGTTTTTATTAAAAATTATTGAGACAAGCACTTTTATATTATATCTGTTGTATGGCTGTCTCGCTAAAATTTTTATACTTGTAGATAGAGTCCCAATAAGTTAATTACATTGCATATCGTATAATAACAAGTAAATGAATACTACTCAAGTAAATTGATTATCTTCATTTAGTTTCTGATTTGTTTTGGCATCAAAACAACGTCCATAATATAACAATACTATAAGTAATTGTATATTCCGCCTTTATGTAAAAATAATGTTGGTCAGTTACTTACATAATAGCTTTTAAATCAATTTGAACTGTGAGCCAGTTGCAGAGGCTGACTTTCAGGCGACTAACAGCCAAGGCGAGGCGCGCGTGTCGAAAGTAGTAAAAGGTAAAAGTAACTTTTTATAGAATTTCCGTACCCGTGCCACTTATAAAGTTTAAATACTTCTGCAAAGAAATTGTAGTATGTAATGAAAATATTTTGAACTTGTTAAGAAATTTAAGATTTTTCCTTGTTATTGGAGAACTTAAGATTATTAGGTAGGTAGGTACCTATAGATCATCATTATTTTCATCATTTGTTTTGTTATATCACCCTATTTCAATACCCATTAGTTACGAGCACCCACAAGAATGTTACTGATCACAGTATACATAGCCCTGCAAGTTACAGACTTATAATTGCTTGCAAATGAGTTTGATGGCACTTTTAACGGCATCCTGCTTTGATACAACGTGCTCCAGTCTGGCTTTCAATAAAAAACTCATTAACTTTAACGTTGCAGCACGCTCGTATCTGTGTCTAATGTGCCCGTTTCAATTTCATGTAGGTACTTATACCTATAGTATGTATCTAAGTTGTTTTACCAAAATTTTAATGTCGGTTTTATCATCAATTTAAAAAATATTAGGACTACAGCTAGATGCTTTTCATTGACCCCAAACATTTTCTATAATCGTACTCGTGCTTATGTCCGAGTTCCGAACCCTTTAGTCTTTTCCCGTAACAACTTGTATAGAAGCGCAATGCTTGCTGCTTCAATGCGGATTGGTGGAGATATGCGTTAGTGACTAAATCTACTGGTGACATCGCAGTCAAATACCTGATCATAAAAAGTATAAAGACCCTGACCCGCCCGTGAGGGACTTAAATATGCATGAAATTTTGTCGCTTGTCTAAAACAGACAACGCCCGACGTCGCTTAAACTTTGTGTTACCTACAATACCTACTCGTACCTGTCGGTTATGATATTTATGATGTTGAAAATGACGGATCTATTAGATATTTTATTTATTGTTGGTTTTTTTTATTTACATTTAAAACTTTTAATTGCTTAATAAGAACCGTAAAAAGGATTGCATAGAATGAGTAGATAATTAGACATTATTGGGTTTAAATAATAATAATAATATAAATGACACTATTATAAATTCGGTTGTAGTTGAAAGTAAACAGAAAATTATCACATTCAAGTCTTTTGCATAGGCTCCTTTCTATATAACGTTGTCTCACTGAAATAAAAGACAGGGCGTCCGTAGAAAGACGAGAAAAGTGTTTCCTGTGGAAGTTTTACCGTAACGTGACAGTTTAAATTTCCTGTAAGTCAAAGACTTGGTTAAACTGCAGTCTTAGTGTTTATAAATATTATGTGTTTCATAGATATGTCACAGTGTTATTAAGATTTATGATTTTATATTTTAAAGTTAATTTTAAAAAGTCAAGTGACAATATGTTAACGAGTTACGATCATAATAATAATATAAGGATAATATTTATATTGTGTACGCTTTGCTTTCATAGTAAATAAGTATATAGTAGGTAGGTACTCGTAGTTATAGTACCTACCTATGTAATGATACCTTGACAATAGTACAGTCGTAGCACGGGCGTAGCAAATAATGCTATAAGTCGTAGTAGCTTCTACACAATACTAAGCAGATGTTTAATTTCGTACCTATAAAAAACGGATGGTGGTCCTCATAAAAGAAACCTGTTAGTCCTTTAATTTTGAACTTTTTGAAGTGGAAACATCTATTGATATATTTTGTGAAAATCTTATAGGTTGTCGTCAGCAATATGGCGTCGCGTCGCGCTTCTTGGATGGGTAAAATTATGCTTAATAGTATAGTATTCTTCTTATATATGAATATTTCCTCTTATATTAAGATGTACAGCCGTCGTCGTAGACACGACACAGTTACTTACTTTCCGGATACCATATAAATCAAAAGCTAAACCCAATTCATAATTGGGGTATTAGGGTTGGGTTGGGTATTTCGTAAGGCCTTTATTGTATGGTAAAGTTATTTTAGGATCAGGATGGATGTCTACCGCTTTGAATTCTTGGAATTCTACTAAATAATATTGTAACGTATTTTAGTGGTATTTTCGTGGCAGGTATCAATTTTCGTTTATTTGATGTATTTTCAGACTACAAAGCGTTGTTGAAGGGTTGTACCTACTCTGCGACATTTTTCAGTAATAACTATAAAAAGTTTCTATATTAATGTTAATACTTAATATGAGTTTGTATTCGTATCTATGTACACGAGATATTATATTTGACGATTACAAGTCGATGAGTAAGTAGATGTTGAATATCTCATGCGTATTGACCATATATCTCGTAAACATCAATTCTGTATCGTGTTGGATCGATACTGTATTGTGTTCGCGTTGCAATTGTATCGACTTGATTGCCATATTCTGTTCTGTGTAGTGTAGCATCTACTATGTTGATGATATGATTTCATTGCGACTACACATTCACGCCTGTACCGATTTAGAAGCTCTGAAATAAGTCGCAGTGTGTAAAGGCTCTTAAATTAGTAGATTCAGGATTTTCCCGCATCGGGCGCTATATGAGCAATTGATTTATAATCAAGTTCCATTTATCGAACACACAGATTTGCATGCCAAGTACCGCTGTAATTACATGTGGTTGCAAATGAATCGGTAATGACAAACTCTTTTGTTGGGTTATAAAATATTCGCTGAACTTTTTGTTACCTGGGTGAATTTATATAAATCTGTATATTCAATATATAATATTACTGCTCGACATAGTTATATTAAATTTATATAACTCTTTAGTTTGCGGCGTTTACCTTTTATAAAAAATTTAAAATATTAGTAGGTAATGAATACGATAGATTTTTGCCGGTTTTTCAAACTGTAAACTGTTTTATTCAAGCAGAGGCAACAGAAAGCATTTAAGCGAAATCAGTAATGCAAGTTCTCTACAGTTGGAAGGTAATGTTGCATTTTGTTTGCGAAAAATCAGCCGATATTTCACGTTGTATCTCAGTGAAATATGGCCGCAATAAATATTTAAACGTATTCCGAAAAGAACATTAATTGATTGCATTGGTTATCTTTCATTGTAACGAATGAACATGGACTATAGTGAGTTGATCTACACATTTTTACAAAATTAATGTTAATGATACAAATACGACCAACGATGATGGCCTATGTGGTGAAGTTACCACGACGCTCCACCGTCGTATTTCAGGATCTAAAGGAAAGAATGTTGCGTGTTTTGATAATTTCCCAGACTAGAGATTTTTTTTCTGATTTAAGTATTTATCGGTTTTAAAGGGAATCAAATATTAATGTGGTCAAAGTAATATTATTTACTTCTACGTCTCCTACATACAGAACGTTATGTGTATCTAGGTACTTAAGACCTATTTTAAGTAGATCCGTTATAAGTATTCATAATTATCTTAAGTATGTCTTTAAATGTAATCTTTATGTATCTGTAGGTATATGTAGTATTTATGTATCCAAAAGTAAAGTAAAGTAAACTGTACTTTATAAAGAAAGAAATGAAGGAAAACACTAAACGATATTCAAACTTTGAGAGAATCGTGACTAAAATGTCGCATAGTTTTCCTCTATATTGCTGTTATTCTTAAATAAATATGTGGTCCCAGATGTGTACATATCAATAGCTTGGTTGCTTCACACTTATAGGTGAACGAGACACACACACACACTTCCACATATTTTCACATTTTATGGTACGAATACAATATAACACTTGATTGAATGTTCGTAATAATGTTACACGACGGGATATTAATTTCTCTTCTCGTATTCTCGTACAGCCATTCAGTACGTGTTACTCGTTGTAGGTGTAAGAATGGCTTCAATATTTATTACGTACTTATCTATGCAAACTAATTTGCATTATTTGGAATATTGTGTAAAATTCAGAACGTAATGTACAATATTGAAACTGTGCAAGAGAAGAGAACACTTGAAATAGTTAAGCGCTTTCAAAAGCCAAGTTTTCTTTGTTGGAAGAAAAAACAATTTATACCTATATTCGTACCTAGTTTATATACCTTTATTTTAGAGTTTAATTTAAATGAACTGTAGGTATAGAATCAATTGTTACAATTATATATTTGTAATGTGACGGTTGTGTTGTGGAATACTTTTTACCGACTTGTAGTTAATTAAATAATAAAAAAAAATACTATTCTAGATTAGAGTTATAATAAGATAGATTTTTAAATTTGAAAGCGTAACCTGAAATTTTTTTTATAAATTGAGCACCGAATAATTCAAGTACCAAAAATAGCAAACAGACGCCAAAGCGCCATGATGCACCGGATGTGAGTAAAGGATAGGCACGTACGTAACATCCTTTTCCGGTGTAGATACCTGTCACTATTACCCTGAGTCCTGACCTTAATACATGTACATATTTGGCATGACCCCAACGATGTTTTGATGGTAAATAAATTAGTGCTTGAGTGAGAGGCTCCTTTGATAATATATTTAGTGGTTGGCTTAAGGCTCTATACATGATACATGATGGGATAAAATATTAAGGATTACAGCGTGTTATTTGCAATTATAATATAGATAGGTAGGTACCAGTAGACTTAATATAAATTTTTATACCTATGTGATGTACCTACCTATTTTCGTATTTTTGAGAGTTACTCGTAAATATGCTTCTTCGAACTTAATTGATAAAAATATGAACTTATATGAAGCTCTTTTTTCAAAACAAAATTTTGCAGTAGATCAATAATTTGTTGGAATTACTTATACATATTAATTACCCGTCTGTATCAAAATTAATAAAAAATACTTGAAGACTGAAATTTATCGCAATTAAAATACTATCATACTCCTTTATTTTCTACATAGCTGTAGAACATTTGGTTTATGAAATACTTACTGCCGATTAGTTGTACATATTTTAATGAACATTTTATATTACTTACTCGTACTTTATGTAAGCACTATGTGTGTGTGTTTTATGTAACCTTATTTTCAATTATATGTCCCTTCTCTCTCCAATTCTGTCTTGTGATAATTTAATTGTAAAATTTTAGGTAGGAACTAGTTCACAAGAAAGTGCTAGGATTTAAATGTGTTGTTCGCAGGATTTTCTGCTTCGTTTGTTCACTACGATTTCGTGTGCAAATGATTTCGGGGCCTTAGTACCTTGAAAAGACAGCAACTGGGACAAGCTTAATAAGATTTTAATAATGGATGTGATTCTGAGAGGTAGCATTTTAGAAATACCTACAAAGGTCAATTGTTTGTTTTGTTGGGAGGAAGCTAACTCCCGACGGACTCTTTGAGGTATAAGTACTAGAAGAACACAATATATTTATCTCTTCTTGAGTTAACATCCGTAGGTATTAATAATTTTTGAATCTCTATGTTAATAAGTCAGATCGAAAAAGCGTAAAAACTCTTGACTATACCTATTGTACTTATATAATTTAAAAGATATTTTCGAAAAAATGTCCTTTACGCCCTTTATAATTTAAATTCAGCTATCGAATATATGTTTTTCATAATTTTTTTTTCATTGCACTAATCGTAAGAGATAAACTTTTTAATAGTGGTTAAAAACATATGGGTAAGTCAGAATGATAGTATACCTACTCGTATGATGGCAAAAAATACTTGCTTCAACAAAACTTATCAGCTGATCAATTCATATTAATTGTATTAAGTCGCAGTAATAATAAATGTTGGTAGTATATTTAAGGAAACTAGATCACTCACAATCTCCATCGTCATCTTGTATGCAATTATCTTCATTAGTAATATTTGTTGATACGATGTTTAAAAGTAAAGTGAATATTGCTAGTAACACAAAAAAATATTTCAACATGTTATTAATGATTACTTCTTACTCGTTAAGTTTTACTATAGACATGTTACAATAGCGGAAAATTTTCTTATATAGGCTAGTCCAAGTAAATACTTGCCCCATATACTTTCTAAACATGGTAATACGGATGCAATTAGACATCAACAATGACACTTAGGTACCTACTTTAACGCGTTTTTACGACTATGTATGTTACAATGTAAGAACTCACTATTTAGTTTCGTACCTATTTAATTTTGTTATACTTTTAACATTTAGTTTTCTACTTATTTCATGCTATTAAATTAAAAATTAAAACTTTTTTACAAGTGTTGTGCGCATGAATGACGTTGGCACAGTTTCATTTGAAGTCCGCTAAAAAGAACAAAGATTTCTTTAATACAAATTTTTGTATGAGATAATTAAGTTTTAATAGTATTTGTGATCGCTGCATTCGCTGCACATCTTGACTGTTGATAGTAAGATAGATAACCTCTTGTTGGTCTATGCTCTTATCACAGACAGAGCTTAGTGCAGACGTTCAACTTGTTTCTTCTACTGTCCACTTTAAGACTCATCAAAGTCATTGCGAAATATCGTTCTTCACATCCATTTCGATGTAGGTCTCCAGCGCCTACGATCCACTATATTATTATTATTGAGCTAAAATATCAACATAAATTTCTTCTACTGTAATAAAAAAATATATTTTAAAATTTAATTACACAGTCGGTAAACTATTTACAATATCCTTTACACGAGCGTGAGATAGCGATCTTAAATCCTTTTCGTAACAGAATTCTTTTTTAATAAGAAAATGGCTTGCTATAGATTCTTATTCTTAATTACTTAGCGGCCAATTGTAACTACGAGTAAGTAGATACCTACGTGTAGCGATCTTCTAACAAAGAAAACATTAAGCTGGGGTTTAATGCTCGAGTAGCCGCTTCTATTTATTTGCTTTGAACACAAGTTTAAAAATACTTTACAACAAAATTTTAAAGACGCTTACTTCACACTTCTAAGTTTTAATATTCGGTATGAAATTGATAGGTAATCTTATTTTACCCTTACTAGGTAAGTACTACAAATTAATGAAGTACCTACATATCATTTTTCAGGTTTCAGTAATTATTAATTTAATATAACAAATAAAGCAAGCAGATAAAGTAGGTATGTTTATCTATTTAATACAATAATAATAATTGTGTTTGTAAGATAAGATAACCACTTGAGAGGGAAGCGAGGAGAAAAGTCAAGAAGCAATATACCTCTCAGATGTTCATTACTTACGCTTAGTGTCGGGATTCTGATGGCTTACTTACTACACTACAATCTCGAGAGAGTCTCATTCTTCATTTCTGTTAAAGAAAACGTCTTATACTTACAGCAAACGTGAATTTTCTATGATATTATATCGTCTGCATATTCTTAACATGTTCCAAAATGTAAGTGATATTTGGTAGGTACTTCATTAAGAATTAAACTAAGTATTTATGTTAAATATTTTTACGTTATTGCTTCGCTTTATATAGAGTCATACCTCTGTTTTATGACAGGCACGGCAGCTTGACTTAGAGAAGCCTGGAGCTAACTCCACCTAGCAGTGTATAATATGCAGAGACATATTATGCAAGTTGTTGGTAAAGGTAGCTAAGTGTTCTACTGGTATTAGCACTGTTAGCTATCAATTTTTAAATTTTTCAGTTTTATCATTTATAAATTTATCTAACTCGTTAAAATGTTGCACATCACAACACAAGTTAATGCTGCTACGTGATAGAAATACGTAGTTTGTGTAATGTATGTACATAGGAAAATGCTTGAACAAGCTAAGTAGGACATCGTTTAAGCGGCGGCGATGCCAATGTCGTGGCTGCGGCGTTGAACTCCTTGAACACAGCCCAACTTTACGAGCTTACGTTAAATAAATCCAGCTGACTTGGTGCCTTCACGATGGATTATATTACATATCACATTATAGCTGTTAAGTACATGACCAAGATGCAAGTCTTTGTTCTTGACAATTTTATTAATGAGACTTAGTGGACTAGGTCTGTTTAATTATATTTATTACGTCCTGTGACCGATTTCAGTGGGTACTGGGTCCATTTACGAATAAAAACAATCCATGCGCCCCACAAAAATCACAGTCAAATCAATCGGTTTAGGAATACATAGAGTACAAACAAAGAAAAATTTATTGTTATAAGCAAGCTTGGCATTAAGTTCATGATTGATAAAAATGCGACTTGGTATTAAGTTCACCCAACCAACAATAATACCAATCATAAAACCAACCAACTAGCCAGTAACCAATAATAAAAAAAAATTAAATTATTTGTAAGATTTCTTATTTTGAATGAAATTAAAATGAAATTTAATGACTATATTATTAGTCTGTAGCTGTTGTGAGTTTTAAAGTGACATTATCTACGAGTGACATTATCTATGTTGGTCCCTATCAATTTAAAAATATAATTGTAAAAACCAAAAAGGTTTTTATCTAAAATGTGAACAATGCAGGGGCTTCTCTTGTCGGTTCACCGACCTCAGATAGCATTTGCCCGTTGTGACCTGAGTTCTCTCCGAGGAGACACTGAAATTAAATAGATTTTAGATTAGATTTATGTACCTAGGAAATTATTACAGGATTATTGCAAAGTATATTAGGGGACCTGAATGCTTGCCTTGTATTGCATAAAATACACAGATGTTTAAAGAACTGTTTCAAAAAGTAATTCACCTGAGTGAAAAAAAAATTGCAATAGGGAAAAGGTTAAGACCTGCAAGGTCTTATTTCTGTCATGAAGATAAAGTGTCATAGGATTTCTGCAAAGATTTCTCTTCAGTTCCTGTGAGACCAGCTTACGAATTTCAGAACAAATACGTTACATCTTACGAATCCCCTGTGTGTCGACATTTATTATCAGTATTGAAAATTATTTATTTCATTCTCTTTTAAATAAAACATATTCGAAATGTAGTGAAAGTTGTATATACCAACTATCTAAGAATATAATTAAAAGATATGGTAATCTTTACAACACGAGTACATTCACTTACATTCGCGATGCATGCTGTAGAGGTTTTTCTTTTGGTAATATACATGTTAATAAAAATTTTCTTTGCACGTAGATATATTAATATGTGTGCCTACGTGCGTGTGCTAGATACTTTCAGTAACCGTTATTTTGCGAACGTTGTAATAGTGGTATACCTAACTGAGAAGAAAGCCTTTTTATCGTTTTATTTTTAGAGGGAACCTGTTCGCATTACTGGGGCAAGTAGTGAGTGTGTGGTTTAAACTTTACCGTTTGCGAAATAGAGGAGTTTAAATTAAGTCCGTAAATTTAAAATAAATATTTCTAATACGTGGTACCTACGGTAGTATAAGTAAACAATTTCGAGAGCAAAGTAATTCGGTGGGCAGACTCTGATTTCACAGCTAACTAGAAATTCTCGGTAGAGTTATGTTTAAGAATGATTAATGCACGAAAATCTTGCTTGAGGACGTACTAATTGGCAGTGAAAGGCTGATATCTACTGCGAAATCCATTAAGTGCTGAATTTACTTACTGTTAAAATAGGGGATTAGGTACGTACATAGATACTATAAAAGAGTAAAAGTTTCAGACAATGATAATAGAAAGAAACAATGAGTCTTATGTAAGATATTCAATGATAGATTAACAATAATAACCATGTAATGCATTATGTGTTTCACTAAAGGTACCACTTTTGAAAAACCCTTAATCGGCATAATGGAAGTCATTTAATTTTTATCTTATCTGTATGCAGCTGTCATTTATATACATATGGTGTGATCGTCTCATTTAAGTACGTTTTAGCATGTCTGCGTAATTTATTAAAAAAATATCTAGTAGTAAAATAGCCAAGTAATGAATTTAATATGTCATTAAGGATCCTTGCAACTCGGTGTTATTGAAATATAACTTTCTTTTGTTGAGAATCAAAGTCATAAATAATAGTATATGAACTACTTACAAAGTAGCAATCAGTATTTGAGTAAATGTATACATTTTCCAATTAATTGTAGAGTATAGTTTGCATTTTGCTGTCAAGCGATCGTAGATAACCTTTACCACTTCAATATTTATACCCGGGCTCCAGATGTACATAAAACATAGCCCTACAGACCGCATAGTGTAATAGTTGTTTAAATAAATAATTTATACGGGTTATTTGGTAAGTAGACTTGATCACAGTGTTAATCAAAAAAATATTTTACTCTGATGTGCTGCAAAATGACTAGGTACCTACCTACTGCTTTTTTTTTCAGATTCCAAGATCATACAAATGTCACTGCAACTGAAAAACAGATAAAACTGCTGTGAATTCAAACATGGATTCCAATGTATTTTTGATGCTTTTTACTCTGTCATCAATTTTGGGAACTTGTTATACTGGCGATATCGGCATTCCGGACACCCAAAAAGACAAATGTCGAAACTTTCAGTCATGTGCTATATGTTTGGAAAAAAAGTATTGTACATGGTGCGTCACTAAAAGCCGATGCACCCAACATTCCTGTGGGAACGATAATGTCATATATCCTAAGCATATTAAAGCCTTGATGTCCGGAGGCCAGTTTTGTCCGCGAGTTATTGACAAAGAAGTGAGTACATTTCAAAGTGGTCACAAGGAAGGCTTTGTAGTGAAAATTACACAAATATATTTATACATGGCGTTTACGCCGTGGAAGTGTAAAATTCATCTTAATGGCAACGATACAGTGGTGAATGCAGTGTTGTTAGCTGATGAGGTCTACTGTCAGTCGGTTGAGTTGAAAAATGATTCGGAAAGTCCTTACGTGAGCGGCAACGTTACGGTGTTGTGGAACTACGATAAATCTTTCGATGGATCGATCCCGTTTAAAGTGTGCCGAGTTGATTTGGACTCCAGTTGCAGCGCTTACCCGGAATAAAATGAAATTGGACCGGAGTAAGGTTAAATATTTTTATGAGTTGAAAAAATTCTCCATTTACTCGTAATTTGAAAGAAGAAGGAAAAATATTTAGTTTATCGCATAGTCTGCAACAAAATATGAACATAAAATTGAAAAAGGAAACTAAACTACATAAATCAATAATTTCAATAAGTAATACTATTATATATTTTTGTGATTATTTTATTGTACGATGTTAATTTATTGATATTATAGCTTTTTTTCCCGCCGCTTCGTTAGAGCTAAATTCTAATTATATTAGTGCCCTATAGGGTTACCTATCAGTAGTGTTTTTGTTTTAAATCTATTCTTCCTAGTTCATAGCAATTTTTAGAGCTAGATTATCGGGAACATCTTGGTTTCATCTACTTCTTACTTATTTACTTGTGTTGACACGAGATCACCAAACTTTTTTCAGTGAAACAGCAGTATTTTATGTATAAAAAATTCAGTTTTTCCTCAATTTTGGTGGGTCACAAGGCCACGTAGCGAGCTAACATTTAGATGTCGGATGTTTCTGTAAAAATTTAATGAGACGCAAACGCTCACAACCTTTTGTGCGAGCTGTACTTGAAGCATCGTAAAAAAGAATTGTACTTGTATTATACAACTCTTAAAGCTTGTATTGTACTGAATAAGTTTTAGCGTTTAAATTTATATCTAATATCATAATGCTTATGTCGAATGTGATTAAAATAGATACAAGCGAAATAAATACAACGTTATGTAAAATTTCATTGAAGATTTCATTTATGTGGAAATAAATTACTTAATGTTATACTTTATAATGTAAAACATGTTGTAGGCAAATATGTTGTAGGTTGTAGTTGAATAGGTTAAATTAAGACTACTCTATGCGGCTTAAGGCTTACAGCATTTATTTATAATATCCATTTGGGCGTAAGGTAGGTACCTATTTAAAAATGAGACCTAAAGTTTTCTCTTCACGTTTTAATATATAGATTGCAATAACATTAGACTGCAACATCATACTGTTTAACTATCTAATGAAACACGTAGCATTCTCTATGGTGCTGCACCAATAAGCTAAATGCTAAAAGCTGGCGCCGCGACTGCACCGTGTCGACGGCACATTGTTTACACTATGCTTACCTCCGCTGCAGTAAGTAAACTCTTTGTTACAGCTGAAACGCGTTGCATTCAAGGTATCTCACTTGCTAATTAAACAAGCACAGACCCCAGAAATATAAGATGAATTAGATCTCATGAACCTTATCGTTGCATCGATTAGATCTTAAAAGCAGATACCTAAGCCTTAACTCAAAATATTGCCTATATTTTGAGTTAAGGCACATCAAATTTAATCAAAGCGCATTTGACATTATCAAGATATTTATTTTTTATCACGTTTTTATTAGCTTCAACTAGTAGTTGTTTGTAAACAAACTTGTGTTAGGTACGAGTTACAACAGGATGATTGGGTTATAAGTAATATGGAAATGTGACAGACCTACACAATTGGTCTTCTGATATGAAGAAATTCATGTCAGAAATGTCGACTAGGCTTTCAAGATTTTTTATAGAAATTAGAAACGCCGCCAGCTTATAGAAATTAGAAACGCCGCCAGCGTTTTGGGAACCATGCCTGACGCGAGCATATTAGAAGAAATTTTCTTTTTATAATTATTATTTATAATTTTGTAAATATTTTTGTTATTGATTTTTGAAATAATAAACAAATTCCACAAATAGCAAATAATCTATGATAATTCTAATATAATGTATACATACAAGCTAAAATGAAGTAAATGAGTAGGTTAAATTTTGTACCAACGCCTTAGTTCGTGATAAGCAAAATAGAAAATATGTTGCAGGCGTTCATTTTCATGTTCGCAGATTAAAGAAGAGGTCCAGCAACAGTACATACCGTATTACATACATACAGTATTTACTATGCTTTGTCACCGAAGAATTATACACTTCTATTGTAATAAAATAAACAAAAAGGTACAGGTATGTTTAGTTTGAATTCACCGCAGAGTAGCACACTGTACCAGTAATCTGAACGTGCATTGAATTTATACAAAAGTTTTGATTGCAATTTGTTTCAATGCGGAGCCAACA
The DNA here is from genome assembly GCA_018231225.1 of Noctuana stator. Lineage (NCBI taxonomy): Eukaryota > Metazoa > Arthropoda > Insecta > Lepidoptera > Hesperiidae > Noctuana > Noctuana stator. Next base: position 24,316 of record DWQK01000081.1, read on the forward strand.
TGAGTAATATTTAATTTTGTATGGAAAGTAAAAACTACCAACGTCTTTAGTTAAAATTATTTGTTATTACGCTAATTATATTTTGAGTCTTATTCATTATTTTGATATTAATTCTCTTTCATAACTACGGAATAAATGAAATTAACAGGAATTTTTTTTCTCACGAATAGACACTAATTTAAAGTTAATTAAATGACAAATGATTCATTGTATTAATAAATGGACTTCAGAATCGGGTATAGAGAAAAATCACAAATGGATGACTAACAAAGTCAATCAGTTCAATAGTTTCATGATGAAAATTCTCATTTGCAGATATCCTTTTAACGACTTATTAAACTATCGTCGTATCGTAAAGGAGTAATTAGTTTGATAAAGCACGATTTGGTTATCATCAATCTGAATATTTCGCATTGCTAATGAAAATTTAATTGGATTAGTACCTGCCTATTGTCTGCTCTAGGGCAGCGTGGTCATGTGGGCTTTGGACTAAAGTCTTCTCAAGTCATGTATAATAGCTAATAAAAATTTATTTTCCAAAAGTTACAAATACTCAAAATGTAAATTACATTATTCATTGCCTGAGGTATACCTATCATTTATATCTGAGCCCAGACTTGTTTGCAGCAGAGGGGCAATGATGGGTTGATGATGACGATGATGTTAATTGATCTTCTCAGTAGAATCCTCACTCCACCGTTTCAGTACCTAAAAATATTTGCTTGCCTCAGAATAAAATCTTCAAGACCTCTTGAAACAGTGCTTGTTCATTAAATAAGATTAAAGAACAATAAGTAAGAGTTTAAGGTCTGGTCGTATTCGTATGATTTATCAAAGTTAAAATGACTTTTGCACGAATCGAATTATATTAAGTTTAATAAATTGAGCTTACCCGGACCCAGTCTGTCTGCACATCCATCCTACATGCTTCACCTATTTTTTAAAAACCACAGAAGAGTACTCTATCAAATGTCGACGTGTATTGAGTGCTTTAAAGTGCTTGAAAAATATGCTTAGCCAGGCCGTAACCTTCCTTGGGTAACTTCATCATACTCGTAGGTTGACATCGTGCATCTGATTTTATATGAGTTCAATATTTTGCAACGTATTTTTGTTTTACGTCAATTAAATTTTGAAACTGCAACAGTTTTTTTTCTATTTAACACTGGCAGATATACTCTATGTACCTACTATAGCACACGAAGTAAATGAAAATGAAACACCTTTATTGTATATAAATTGTATGATTAATTCACTGGGCTGGCTTAACTAGGTACATGTAAATGTAGGTATAACATGCATAGGTAGAAATCAAAATTTAGCGGCCTAGTCATTATAATATTTTAGTATATGATATGATAATTACGTAATTAATTAAAGTACCTAAACTAATCTTTATTCAGTCAATGTAGTAAAAACAACCACAAATTTTCATGTTCTTTTGTTTTTTGTACTTTTAAAAAATAAAATGTTGGTATAAGTATTTTCAGAGAATAGTTCACAATATTGCACGTTTCTAAATAGCTACTTGAAATGAAGTATTTCAATGTAGGTACCTAAATTCTTTATACTCAGCACACCTTGCTTGTTTCTCAACAATTCTAAATACAAGTTCCAGAAGCAATAACTATTCTATCCATCTAACGCCCAAGATTTACTCGAAACGACTATTGAGACTGTTAGATTGGCCAAACGAAAGAATAAATAAAGCTTTAAACCTAACAGCAACTAAATCTCGTCTCCAGCTAAAGCTATAGATTATAAATGGACTTTCCCGTTGAAACCCGCGTTGTAATTAATCAGCTAGACACTTTTCCCAGCTAGGATCATAGTAAATGGCTTGGATTAGACACGAACAAGTTCTTTCGTCCTTCCTTAGATTTTTAACACGCAATTTATCGCGGCCATTCTAAGAGTTTCCTTCTTATTTTTTCCAGCAATTTTCTTGTTAAGCGCCTTGCGATCGACGTTTTACAAATTAACGCTTTTAACTCGAACTCAGCTCAATGTGAAACTGAAATTATTATATTTCTTGCAACAAATAATAAATAGGTGTTAATTAGTATATTGAGAAAACTGTCTAATTTATGTACCTATCCTAATTCCATAAGTTTTATGCAATTAAGCTGAAAAATTATGAAAGATAATTTCTTTTAGCTTAGCTTAATTGCTGCTGCTAATAAATTTCAATTATCCTACCAAACATGACAATTTACGTATTAACATTAATGTCACAAAACTGAAAGCAATAAATATTTCATGCCCATGTCTTTTATTGTATATTATTATGTCACCGTCAAACTGTGAAATCGTTACATCATACAATCCCACGGACTAGGGAGCCGTCAGATTAGAAATAGGCGAATTAATTGATTTTTCGTAAGAACATTCTGAAACATAATATAATCTAACGTAACCAATTTTTATAATGTAAGGGTAGGCTGTCTAATTAGGGTCGGTTAGAGTTAGAACATATTAGTTTTTTCAAAAATAATGTGTTAATTTGTTAATCATAAATTTTTTGACAGTTTATAAACTAACGTATTAGATTATAAATAACTGTTTCAACATTGTTATGGTTTGTACCCATTAACTGTTTAAAATATTCCGTAACGTATGTACAATTGTACACACCTCAAAATCATGTTCCACATGAAAAACAATTTCTTCAGATAGATAATAATATCAGTTGGATTACGGCTGAATTGTGTGAAGTTAATAATACTTACTAGGCTTTAATATTTGATAACAGTAGCATATCTTTATTTACATTGAGAGAGCCTGCATTCGTCTCTTCTAAAGATACATGAATATTTCGTTAGACTGCACTGAGGGGCAGACGCGTCCGCGAAACCTTTCCTCGTAACAATAAAATTATTTATTGTAGCAATCTCTGATTCGTTTGCGTTGTGTTTACAAGTTTGTACAGAGACAATGGCAAAATTGTGACCATTAAAAGTTTGACGTTTGACACCTCTAATTGGTGACTAAGACTTTTCTTATTTAAATTGAGATAACATTTAAATACCTATATAAAAAAGTGAGTAAAATGACAGTGCCTCCAAGCTCGCAGTTCGTGACCGTCATCGACAATATTGACGAGAAGAAAAAAGGAGTCGCAGCATGGTGTTCTGTCAGCTGGAAACCGATCCTAGCTGAATTTGTGTCTACATCACTATTGTTACTTCTGGGTTGCATGTCATGTATACCAATAGATGGATTCCCACAACATCCACCTATGTACTCACCTTTCGGATTTGGATTAATCGTCCTTTTTAATATTCAATCTTTCGGGCATATTTCTGGTGCTCACATGAATCCGTCAGTGACGTTCACAGCTGTTTTGTGGGGGAAGATGTCAATAGGTCTTGGAATAGCGTATGTTATCGCTCAGTGCCTCGGTGCCGTCGCAGGGTATGGAATCTTGCTGGGGCTCACTCCAATTGAAATGGTCGCAGACAGCGTGTGTACGACTCAACCTCATCCTAACCATGAAATTTATCAGGCTCTTATTATTGAAATATTTTTGTCTGCAGCACTGGGTTTTATTAACTGTTCAGTGTGGGACCCCGTTAACGAAGACAAGCAGGATTCGAATCCCATAAAGTTTGGTTTGACTATCGCTGGTTTGTCGATTGTGGGAGGCCCCCTGACTGGGGCTAGTATGAACCCAGCGAGGTCATTCGGACCCGCGTTGTGGACAAATACATGGAATGGACATTGGATATACTGGGTTGGGCCAATGGTCGGAGGTGGTCTTGCAGGTCTTCTCTACAAGTATGTTTGGCTTGCTAAAGTCAAAGAAGGAAAGGACATCAGTATTCAACGCAATTAACCACATTGATTCCTTTGTAAGAAACTTTTTATCAATCATGTCTTCGAGAGCTTATCGATTTAATTATAAATTCATAATCCCTTAACCTAGTTAATCCTTTCAATTAATACGGCATAACTATTGCAAGGTGATATTTGTGTAGTGAGTTACTTAAGGAAACTGAATATTACAAAGGAAAACAGCCACATTAAATAATAATGGTCAGTGTTAATCCCAATTATTCCGAGATAAGTACGTTTATTAAGATGCATTTCAAATATAAAAAAAGTTAATTACTAGAGATGTTCCTATATGGTCCTGAAGTTTTTTTTTTTCATAATTACATGTCACAATAACTTGTAAATATGGATAAGTATTGTAGTAGGATGTAGTTTAATAGATATGTATTTATTTCGTTGCTTAAATAACAAACTTAATATGTGTCATAAAGAATATTGAAATTCTTTTTGATTGTTCTCTTAAATGTGGATAAAAACAATTTTTTATTATTGATTAAGTGATATACGGGCATTTAAGGACAGGTGCACACGATTACTGGACAGGTACTACTACCTACTCATGTCAAAAAGAGAAGTTATCGGCTTATCATTTACCCGCGTTTTTACGAGCCGAACGAATTACTTTGATATCTTTTTATCATTTGAACATTATTTATCATACAGTATATTTTTTGTTACACATATTTTACACAAAGATACGAAAACAAGTTTAGTGTGAATATGTGGTTGGAGTTAGGTTGGTCATTATTTTTGCCTTAACCGGTCTTGCAACAGCTTCACATTGTAAAAGAACATCACAGATGTATTACTTACTTAATGTTATGATGAGTCATTCTAATTAAGTCGCACTTTGTTATTGATTTTACAAAAATAAATATAGGTATACTAACAGTTTGTATATAATATACTTAATATACATATTATACTTTTAAGTCGGTATACCTACTTACCACTATGTGATATTTGGCTCTCCAGTCACAGTAGCACCATGGTTTGCTCGAGCAATCGTAAGTGCAGTTCGTTGTGTCAGCAG
>DWQK01000082.1:0-29044 GCA_018231225.1 Noctuana stator
TCCCGGTTTTGTAGTTAAATGTTTTGGGAGTTTTTAGTACTTTTAGTACAAAATGAAATAGAACTGAAGTAATATCTTTTCTAACATGTTAATAGCGAGGCTATTTCGCTATTTCGGATTGGCTATTAACAATACGGACAGCTCGTAAAGCTATCTGAATATAGATTTAATGGATCGAAGATTCGGATTTTTACAATCACGTGTTTTTATTCTTCCAATCTTCTTCGTTCCCTCAAATGAATTTTATGTTACAGCTTAGGAATAGATTAAATATACCGACAGTTTTAATTTAGATTGGCTACATTCATCAAATGTCCGTCTACTAAAGATGGTAAAAGGGTATATGTATAAGCTTTTCCGGAAAGTCCTATTCTGTCCCAAGTTATTATTATACCTACATAGGCCTGGAGTTTGTTGTGATGATTCTAGCCAAAAGTCGAAATATGACTATATTGTTTTTATGTTATCTTTTGGCTAGGTCCAAATCTAAAAGCTTTATTTTAGACAACAGTTCATAATCTAAAAGCATATGGCTATTCTAGACAACAGTTCATCGACACAAATCGTTATCGTCAATTGAACGAGCGGTTTGCAATGCCAATTATCGCATTATCCCAGTTTGTCGTACCATTTGGTAGTAGTGATTCACCGTCTTTATTATTGTTAACGCCATTTGCCACACAACAAGGATCAAATTGCTATTTACTTAAGTTTTTTTATTTGTTTGTTCTGAGTCTGACTCCGCAAGGATTTGTTTAGCTTACCGATTTGGTTGCTTCATTCGTTTCATTTATGGTTTTGTGTCTTGAAGTTGTTTTTTGATTATGCAATAAGCTACTGCCTGCATAATTAATAGACTTGTGCCATGTATACTTTTGTAGACATCTCCCATGTTCGTTGGATTTGTAGATAAACCTATTGTTAATTTATTGGAAACTAACCTGGAAATAACCTAGTCAATTATTTCAGGATGGTAAAATCGGAATTATTTCATTATGTATGTAAATATTGATTGGGTCAAATTTTTGTGGCTAGATGACAACATTAGCTACACGGTAGACTGCTACTTTAAAATCATAATGTTTTGTCGTGCCGCGGTATGTCACATTTGTATTAAGGTTGTGTGTTTTGTGGCTTAAACAGCGTTTGTACTGGGCCGAAAAATTGAGAAAATATGAAGGTTTGAAGAATAGTTTAGTGTAGCCTGAAACTTTATTTTTGGCCTAGATTGGGCTGGTGGGTTTGATTCTTGATTCTAAATTAAATTTCACTGTGGTGTACCAGTAAGAGTGGGCGCAGTAGTTTTCGAATTATCGTATCCCATGAGATTAGTACGCTAAGTAACAAAGGTTCTGTATGTAAATAATATGTATCATTTGCTGGGTGCTGCTTTAGTCAAGCGTTACGATCAGCGCATGTGCTGTATTGTAGAGAGTTTAATGTTGTCGAAAACATAAAAGCCATTGTTGCCAATTTGTTCCATTCACCCCTAACCGTTCTACGTGTATGTATCCTTTTCAATCATTTGTCCATTTCCAATGGTAAGTTGTAGTTAGATACTATACTTAAAATTTTATAATTAAAAGAATGAAAAGTAATTACTTTATGAAATACAAGTAGTTGCACTATTGTACTGAATACACTTTCACCTTATCGTATGTACGTGTGAGATTCAAGTCCAGAACGTATAGTAGAATGCTGACTAAAGATTTCTATTCACTTTTTTTAAAATATGTTTATGTTGGATGGAATATGTACATATTATTATATTTATAGATAAAACAAAAGGCAATGTTTTCCATTGTATAGATATTTGTTATCGCGTTTCTCGTCACTATGCTCAAGTGCCTCTCAGGGTTTTGCAAGGCTCTGCTACCGAGTAGGTGGGTCGTGGGCGGGCGAGTGGTTCCGCCTGATGATGTCATCGTCCCCACCCCCCGGCTCGGACTGCCTTGTCTTGTGATGATTTGACAGAGCACCACTCCTGACTATACAGGGTAGAAAATGTAAGGAATGTACCAGGTGCCTAAAGGCAGGCAAAAAGTGGTAAAAAAATTAAAGAAGGGCAGGAAAAATTACGTAATAATTAAACAATTATTATTAATATATTTAGATAGATTAGATTGAAGCGCGCATAGACCCGCGGGTAGTGTGTGTTTTACACGTTATGCATGCAGATAGCTACGTATAATAATAACATAATATTGTCATGAAGCGTGTCGACTGTTTGCGTAATAATAACAATAGCATAACAAAAATATCATTATTTATCTATTACATCAAACTATGCATTAAATAAATATGACTTGTGCTGATCTTCCCACACATGCATGTGCACATAATGCGTTTTATTCTTCAAGCCTAAGATCTCGTGTTTGTTAATGGACATGTGTTTGGTTTCACCAGATGATAACCAATAGAAGAACTCCTTGTCATTAGTATTACTAGAATATTCTACTCAATTCAACAGAGTGCATTACGGAGACCGGACATGAAAATATGAACAATATTAAAAATATTGTAAAAATAATACTTAATATTATAAATTCTACATAGTAGTTGCTTAACAAAAATTGTTAAGATGAAATTAATGTACAGGTGATATTGTATCGATTTATGAAATTGATAATGGATGATTTATTGGACGATTTACAAACATAATTCCATTGCGTCATCGATTCAAGTGTGTTTAAGTTATAACAATGCAATAATAAAGTTATTTGTACAAGTCCGCTGTAGTAAATATTGTAGGTGGCAATTTACTTATTCAGAGTATTCTAGTTTCATTTTTTTCATTTTCAATTATAATTAATTATATTCCCGAAGCGCGCATAGCCCCGCTGGTATTGTGAGTCGCAAGCGATCACATTGTTAAGCAACGTCGGGCGCGGCCGGTACTCGGATGGGTGACTGCTAGTGGCAAATTTCATGCGCGTTTCCTTGCTTCGGAGGGCACGTTAAGCCGTCGGACCCGGTTGTTATCGTTCTTTGGGTGGTTTGACAACATCCGACACGGATTGGGCACTAACCGGGTTGAAGTAAAAGGGTTCAAGGCATATTCCCGAATGGCTTTACTAACGGACATTTTCAATCGACTTTTCTCAAAGCAAAAGCTGGCTATATGCAAAAAATACAGATATAGGTACATTGTCTGACTTGGTCTGACATGGATCAGAATGAACAGTTTCTAATTACCGGTCCAGAAATGGTCAGGTTACCTTGTCATACTCGCCTCTGTGTACGCAAGTATTTTGCTTTTCCATCTTATAAATTAATTCATGAAGCGCGTCATAGTGTGGATTTATGGTCTGACCTCGGTTATTAGTTATAACCGGCTAAATTATTATGTGTCATAAAGCTAAAAAATCCTTAATGTTTGGAATTCTTTGTTTGATGCATTTTGTTCTGTTTTCCCATGTGCTTGAGTTCACTAGTTTTCCAGGCATTTTAATAATAAGTAGGTAATTAGGTATACTTCACTACATAGTAAATAGCAAAGTCGCTTCCCGCGTCTGTCCACTACGTTTGTATGTATGTTTAGATTTTTAAAACTACTCAACGGATTTTGATGCAATTATTTTTAATAGATAGAGTGATTCAGGAGCAAGGCTTATGTGTATAATTTACTGATTTTGAGGCCCTACGAAGTTAACCGGGTCAGCTAGTCTAGTGTAGGTATATAGTATTTTCTTATGTTCAGTGAGTAAGTTCTCAATAAAAAATCACAATCAGATGATAGGTATGTCTACATAAGGCTTATTAAATAAATCTTATCATTTGCCGCTCGTAGCCGGGTCGATGTCGATACGGTACTTGACATGAGCGAGACGTTTTGTGGGCGTCTATCCACTAATTAGTTGCTGTATAAATAATGTATAAACTTATACTGATTTGTAAAGGCTCATAAATGAATTACATTTAAAAATATAACTGTCATTCTATTTTGAATATAGCTTTTAAGAGCAAAGCATCGTTCGTTGTGATTACGAGTTCAAAAAGTTCTTTGTAACTGTAACATTTATAATATACTTACTTACCACAACAAGAAAGGCCCTCTTTCGCATGTGCCATTACCGATTACCGTCACTGTTGATTGCAAATTCGGTATTCATAAAATTTTATTTTTAGTAAGTCTATTCAGTTCATGCCTCCCAGACGTTCTGTGAGGGTTCAGTAACTGGTATAGTGGTGCAGCCTAGCCGGTTTGGAGCTCACCGTGGCGTGGTGAGTCACCAGCCCGAACTGCGGCGCGTGCTCTGCTGTTGCAACACTTTCGATTTATTGAATAGTGCACGAGATAACACGCAGACGACTGATTAGCTGATTTCTGCACGCTTGTCACATGTTTAAGATTTATTTGAATTGAGGTTGAATTATTAGATTAAATTTTCATATTGATAATATAACTCAGGGCCATAATAGCCAACTTGATTAGACATAAGATCTACTGTTTACTAACGAAACCCTGTGCGATCTACTATTAACATACTTCTTGAAATCTTAAATGACATGTGCTCCATTTGAAATACATATATCTGCGAATTTTGTAGCCAATTCATAGATATCACTATGATCAATGGAGTCATTAAACGGATAACTGATGAGTTGAACCAATTTCTCAATTTTTTTTAAATCACTAAAGCGAACTTTTTGCCTTGCCACGATCGACTGGACTAATGGTCGCGATCGACCGGTTGGCTACCCCTGATATAACTGATCTTGCGTTTAGGTTTAAAAATTGCTTCTTATTTGCAAAATGACTTGCTCCTAAAAAATTAAGAATATTCGATACTAATGCTGCAACTCATTCACTTTTTAGAATATTAAAATATTGACGACATCGGGGCAAAACTCATAGCTTAGTATTGAGAAAAGATAATGTCAGGTGGCATAGGTGCATGCTTTTGTGGCGCATGCATACGCATACTCCTTTAACATGTATAAGTTCCCGTCTTGCTTTCAGCTTTCCCACGAACATTCCACTTGCATACGTATTCGTGGATGCGTTACAAACTCATCTATGTTGTAGTGGCGATACGTAGTGTGATGTCATCGCACTTGCACTTCTGTTGATGTTATGAAACTTTACATGGCAACTGCATACCGTACCCTTATTGAGCTGTAGGCTATTCGTGTGTGTGGGCGTTTTTAAGTACTTGCTGAAGGTTTATTTTGCTATCAGCTGTTAGATCTGTAGAGGATTATGATCACTCTAGTAAATACTACTTTAGTATCTTGATTCTCTTTTCAAAAATAGTTAACTGTTACGTTGTTATATGTAGTATTCCATCTTATCCGATTAATGAAATATTGTATCTACTATACTCACCACTTCTGTCAAGAAGATTGTAGTACAATCTTCGATGATTTTTTCGTTTATGATTTTAGAGTATAGTGCTCAAAATATATTCTAAATGCATGTATGCAGTTTGGTTCATTGAAACTCGTAATACAATAAATATGTAGACGTTATGTAAGAAAAACCACTATTGCAGTTACTGTTGTGGTTATTTTGATACTTTAACTCACATTTTAAGCATGATTTTTGTGTTTTTATGTGGTTCTGTTGTAATATGAGTTCTTTTCTCTATTAGAGGTTCAGCAGAGGGTAATCCTCCGTAACATTGTGCTGTAATGTTCTTTTGTCCCTCCCCTGCATTGAGATCAAAGCTACGTACAGTTCACACTTCAAAAGCTTTTACTTGGACAATGCTTTTGAACTTTTTTCTGTCGTAGTTTGTATTTTGTAGTCAAAACTTTTACGCATATTATGTGGATGTTCTGCATTTAATCCACACGTTATGACGTTTCTGGCTGTATTTTTTGTATGAGGAATGTGGTATTCTTACAGATATAAGCGACAAATTTGTCCTGTTGCTGATACAAATACATTCACGACGAGAAGTCCACGCTAAAACTAATTAATTAGCTACAGACAAGGAGCTTCTTTCTGCATAGAAATTTCCTTTGTCACCTTATCACTAAAGAAAGTGTGTGTCAGATAACAGTATCTGCTGATTAGCAGTGGCATGAGTGATTCGTCGCATTGCATTTGTTAAGTAGAATGTTGTTTATGGCAATGTACTATATTAAACCTTTTGTGAGTGTCATCATAAAACAAACACTAATATTATATCACGAGTTATGAGCAATTCATGTGTAGTTTTTTGATAATTGCCAAATTGAGAATTGTCTGTTAGAGTAGAGAGGGAAACTTCGGACCCGAAGACCGTACATTTCAGTTAATCCACTATTGTCTCGGCGTGTGAGTTGTGACTAATCCTCTATCTGCACCTCCTAGGGTGTTTATGTCTGTACGCGGCTACCGTTCATTGTTGTTATAATTAGCGATAGTATCTTTAACCTCATTAACAGCAAAAGAGGGCGCATTAGGATCCTAATAATCCGGAACGAGATTGGAGATCACGATGATCATGACTTACGTGCTAGAGTATGGTTGGTTCTATGTGGGCCACGGTCGGCTATTCGCGAAACTGCTACCATTACGTTACAATATTTGCTAGCGATTTAAATCTTTAAAACAAAACAATATTACTGTTAAACACTTAGTCATTGTAGCACTTATAGGAATGAACAGTGAACCAAATGTTGATCGCAAGTCTTTTATCAAGAGAAAGGGCAATTCAACTTCGAGTGCGTCAAAAAACAAATCAAAACCCGAAAATAAAGCCCGAAAGAAAGTAAAAATTGGCACAAATGTGTACACACTAATCAGAGCATACACAAAGGGCAATCAAGCTGGTACCACCTTGCCTAAGGAAGCCACAAGAACGCCACGCGTGACGCATAATGACTGTATTGACCGCTGAGAGTGCACGCCACACCGTCTCACTGTCTCCCTTGTAAACTTGACCGTGGGAAGCGCCGCCGGTGCGAGTTTCTTTTCTACTTTTACCTTTCATTGTAATAAGTGTTGCGATTATCAGGAGATTGGTTCGAATGGCATTTGAAATTCTGTAGTTAGCTCTGTTTCTGTAGTTCTGTCCACAGATCAACCGTCTTTGTCTTGCTAGGTTTTAGGTTTGCTAGATTTGAATGCGGGTATCAACTTGACTTGCTAGATATTGTTTTTCTTTATGTGTTATTTTGTACTGGTGTTAGGTACTGTATCATAACATGCTTGAGTACTATTTATACTTCACTATCTACATTATTTATAGGTGTAGACAAAACAACTAACATAACAATTGCATGTAACGTGTTACGTTACATGCAAAAATTTCACTGGTCGACGTGGCCTGATATTATTGTTTGATTTGTTACGCGTATCGAGCAGCTATACAAAACTTAGTTACGGAAACGGCATTTGTCACAGATTGCCGGCACCAATTCGGATGACCGCAGCGCAACGCACAAGGAACAGCCGCATTATAATTAGCTCATAGCGATGCGTTAACGGGTCAATGACACCGACGGCTTGCGAACGTATAAAATTGAAACTGACGTATCGCACCACTACACTTTGATCTTTTAAAATATGGAAACTCCTTTACAATGTTATCAAATAGAAAGTTCTTTTTGGGATAGTCTTTGCATTATTGCTCTTTAGAGAACTTTCTACATAATCCTTTATCAGTCGACGTGTTTCAAAAAGTTGTAATGTGTCTTCCTCCTATTCATTTCTTTTCAAACTATTGTTCAATTCAATGTGTTAACGTACTATGTATCCAAATGTTTCGTTTCTATCTTGATTCGATAGTGACGTTTAACATGACTTTCATTTTACGCTTTTTGTAAACTGACGGCTGATAGTGCGAGGCGCGAGGTGACATAGTTTGTCTGCTTTTACACTAATTAGTGTCTATCTTAATGTTTGCCGCTGTCCATGATACTCTCGATAACAAGAGAGATTTTCGTTTTCGATACTAAATACAAATGAAATAGTTTCGTAGAAAGCGTGTGTTTCCACAAGAAACACTTCCGTCGTTTCTTTGATGGTCATTACACAAATATTTAGCTTCTATCCAAAATAATCTTTTCAAACTAAACTTTTAATCTGTGCCGTTTGAAGAATACTATTTCTTTTTCGTGTCTTATTTAAGAACTAAAAACAATTTTTTTAGCAACTTTATCTCGTTTGAGTGTTTTCTTTATTTTCTAAACATTTATATTGATACCTTTACATTACATTCTAGATTACTCTACCTCACTAATGTCACTGGCATTCATAATTACTCATAGGTCCAAATCTATTGTAGCAATTTCGGAACATCTTAAAAAATACTTGCGACTAGAAATGAACTGTTTTCTTCTAGAAGAACAAAATAAAATTAGATTTCTATATAAAGATGCTCATCGTTTTTGTCTTTAGAATATGTTTTATGCTTAGTTGAAAAATACTGCTAGAATTCGTTTGTGTTCTCTCAAAGCAAAATCTTTTGATAGGAATCGTATCTTTTTTCTTTATTGATTTACATATTACATTGGAGTTTCAGTCGTTTCGTCGACGTCAACTTTTTATGAGATTTTGGCATTTCGTTCCACTTTCGTTGGTCTGTCGCGGAGCGTAACCATGACAACGGGTGTGTGCTCAATAGCTCTCGCGTTTGCGTTTTGACAAATCAATGCAGACATCTCTGTGGTCGTAAACACTTTAGCTTCCAAGGCATGTTCTCATGTTTCTCCATCTCTCTTAGCTTCATTATTTAGTATCAAATAACGATCGAAACGTAAAATTATTATATTAATGTAAAACATGTTTTATATTCCATTGACGAATATCATGCAGATCATGCTCCCATAATATTTTTTGTAATACATATGTACCTTTTGTTTGAATATGTCTCTCGACCTATAAAACTTTCAGTTTGGCCAGTCATGTTCAATTAATACTAGACAGTCATTAATCCACGTCAGTTTGGTCTTTTTAACTTAAGACAGTTTTATAATATGTGGTAGGTAACTATCTAGGTTACGCGTTCATGGTGACAATTTGTTAAAAACTAATTACATAACAACAATTACGCGTCTGTTAACTAGACATTGTTTTCTTTGTAATAGTTATTATTTAAGTTTATTCAATTCAATTAGACGTTGCCTCATATAAAAAGTTTTAAATTAATTTTAAAATTAATCTGATAAAGTTTTGATAACATAACTGGTAGGAATACTTCGCGTGAACCGTCCGTTAGTCACGCTGTCAATTTTTATGATACCTTGCAGAAAAATTTTAATCTCCGCTTCAAATCAATGTATAATTACAAGTATTATAACGTAACGTAAGAGGTTCTAGTTTAAGTTCAACGCCAATTCTAACTGCCTTTAGCTTAACTTTAGAACATTTAACTTTTGTTTCTATGAGACGAGTTCTATCATCAAGAGGTTGGTCTTGTTTATCTTCTCAACACTCAACATATTCATACGCTCCTTTCGTGGGAAGGCGTATCTATTTCGTGCGCGTGTTTACATTACGCGAGGGTGCTGCCGGAGCAGACGATCTCCAGAGCAGGTTGTCCCAGGTCGGTGACCTTGTACCGATTAGATCGACTGTCCATTTTGTTTCTCTTCCCTAAAGTATTCAAATGAAATGTGTAAATCTCTGAAAAATATTATAAACGAAAGATGAACAAAACCTTTTATACCTATTACAATAAAGTTTTTGATTCGACGTCGCACATTTATATTGCAGAGTTTTTGTCATCTTTCGTTGTTTTGATTAAATAAACTTTTTGTTATTAATCAGCTTTATCTGTGATGTTGCTATCTGTATTATCTTGTAGCAGACATAAGGCAACTAGATAACTTCGTTTAGGTCAATCTCAACACGTGCACGTGTGGAGCTTGCATGTGAGTGCATCAAATAAATCTTGGATATAGATCTGCGTTTTATTCAATTCCCGCTCTGCTACGAACGAACGATGCATCATGAATTCCTTGTACTACAGAATAATACTGAAACTATGAGGAATATTATGATTAAACAACTCAGCACGCCGGGCAAGAGTGAAATGATCATAAACGATTTCTAATTATCGTTTATCGTATTCATTCGTTTTAATTTCCCTTTCTTTTATTATGTATCTTTTTATCAATTATCAATTTTTTTTTATTGATTTTCATTTGAGTTTATATCGCTCCTAGTACAGAACGTGCTATCTCTGATAAAGCTTGACGCTCGCATTTTATTGTAGGAGAGGGTGCACGTCTACGGCGAATTGTCGGAGGTCGCTGACCTTGTCCCGGATAGTGTTAATTAACCCAGCCAGTTTTATTTGCAAGCCGCGTTTCGGGTCGTTCATGTTTAATCTGTGTTTACCTCGAATAAGTTGTTCTGCCATGGGTAAAGCTGGCTGTTGCTGAGTAATGTGCTCATTAAAACGAGTAATCATTACATCGACACGTCTGCCGAGAAGCACTAAAATTATTGTTATTCAGAATGATTTACATATAATAATATGATGTATGGCATCAGATAGGACTTTAGTACTAGGAGTATTTGATGTAGCTTATAGGATGTCTATTGGCTGCAGTGACGAAAATAGCTCAAAATATTAGTATTCTTACAAATATGATAAGGATTAAGGCCATAGTCCATCACACTAGCTAAGTACGGATTAGTAAACTTATGTCTTTTGAGAAATTTTGTGAAGAAATCTCTTTTTTCGCGATATTTGCTTTCATCGTTGCATCTAATGACATTAAGTTACTTAAAACGTACAAAACTTGGAAAATTGCGTGCCATTGGGAATAGAACCTGGTCTTCCCGAGGCCTAATTTTGAACCACTAGGCTATAACCGCGATGAGAGAAACAAACTTATAAATACAGTTATATACACGCTTTTGGAGTTAGATCTTGATTTAAAAGTGCTGACAACTATTTCTGATCGTAAACCCGGGAGAATGTGAGAATGGTTTTACGACGCGCCTTAGAGAGACTGATAATATTTTTAATAAAAAGCCTTCCGAATATTGCCTTCCTGGTCGTGGGAGCTATGAGAACAATGAGCTGTGATCACGTGTGTGGATTGTGTGGAAATTTGAATGGTGGAATGGAGTAACATTAATTTAATAGCAAACTAGCTCTTAATATAGATTAGTGCCGCTTAAAATTGTGCTGTTAAAACTTCTGAGAAATTATGTTAGGCAGTATTCAATGGTTTTCTTACAAATATCACAGATATGTATTTATTTGATCATTTGATTTTTTGATTGTTTTCTGTCTAAAAATTATGGTTTGATTGTTGAATTATGTTTTTTTTTTAAATTATATTGACAATAAAGTCGTGTCAAGTCAGCTGGTAATTTAATAAGGATAAACACTTGCCAAACGATTTTTAGTTGGCAAGAAGTGGCACTTACTCTCCCTAAGGGCATGAGAAGAATGTTTAATGGAAAATAAATTAAGTGCATAAGAACTAAAGTTTCGCTTCCCCTACAGTTATGTTATTGCAGGGTTCATTTCAAGCGTCTAGCCGCTCTCCAGACACCCTTTTGTTATCTATGCGGCTGGACTTTCAGCTTCAGCTATCGCACACGTCGCATATTGTTATTATTTGTATTCACACACAGGGGTTATTATTGTCTCTCTGTTTAAAATAAGTACCTAACTGGATGGCCGAGCTTTGATCGATATTTTTTTTGGTGAATCGTAAAATATACTCATCGAGCCGGAGTCTCGGGACTGCTCGATTTTCCACGTGAGCTGCCTTGTAAATAGAGGCGAAATTTCCAATCGTATTCTAATTATATTGTGGTAGTTTTTATTGCCTCAAGAATGATATGACCTGAATGGTGAATGACCTAAGCATTTATTATACATCTAATGTGTACGCAGTGTACGCACCACAAGGTATAATCTTTTCTTACTATGTTCATCATAAACGCACACTAACACATCTATCTGTATACTAAATAAAGAGAGCGCGTGGGAATTTTAATGTTGATTGATGAAGTGTCGTGAAAAGTGATAGTTGAACTACTTAAATGCTCGTTCTGTCTTTGAAATCCGTCACGAACGACGTGCAGCATACGTGAAATATGCATATTATTTAGCTCCAATATAATGAATTGTCTCTAACGGTGCTGTTCTTTTTCGTTGATAAATAAATCTTTAAGTTAGATGAGACCTTTCAACTGAGAATCACTGGCATTAGCATAACAAGCTTTTTGTTTATAGTTATTATGTTTTTTTTCTATTATTGTATATTTTCTGTTTTTTTCTATAACATATACCTTCAAAGCCAGAGTTAATTGTTTAATAGAGTTATGGTAACATCTATGTAGTTTTGAGTTTAAACAAAAAAAATTGAAGATAAATAATATTCATCATAAATGTATTAGCCTCAGTAATTCATCCGTGATTCCCATATCGATTCCAGGGCGGATCCACTCGGCGATAGTATCCGGGGTGAACCTGGAAACCCGATCGGTGACTGTGGAATGGTACGAGCGCGGCGAGACCAAGGGCAAGGAGGTGGAGATCGATGCCATCCTCGCGCTCAACCCGGAGCTGGCCGGCGGGCCGCGCCACCACACCCTGCCGCATCAGCCCATGCCCAACAAATTGGCAAGGGTAAGTTGATCACATGATAATAGCCTTCGAGATTCAATAAGAATTTTAAATCAGAGTTGAGAATGGGAGTATTTTAATTCCTTTTTAAGTACACTTCTTTTCCGATAGTCGAACACGGCACGGATTGCTCTTGGTATCAGAGTAGGCAGATCCAAAGAACTCTTTGATTAGCGAATGATCTTAATACACTTAATTACTCGTACATCACGAACGATTACATCTTCACGTAGTTTTCACACAAATTTTCACAGACATCGTCACGCTGATCGTTGACCTTATATACTGTAGTTAGGGTTTGTAGTAGTTGTGCCTGCAACTAATAAACTGTAACGTTTCTTAATAGCTAGTCTAATAGTTTATTAAACATGATAGACATAAAGGAAACAAAGCCATAATTGTTCTATATGGACACCAGAATAACAAAATTAGAACTAAGCAGTTTTCAGGGCTTCAATTCCCATAACTTAAATGAGTATAAATCTATTTCCTACGAATGGCTTGGCTGCGTTCCTGGAAAGCGAATGAATTTACTAAAGTGAACTAGTTCTCTATCCAATAATAATAGGTTTTTATTATTTTTTATTTTCAATTTGATTCCATCACCATTACGATAATGACACATGTGAATGAAAAGAAACTGACAAAAGAATTGGGCAAGTGGAACGATACGAGTTGATAGATCCTAAAAAAAACCTTACCTTAACAATATATTCGTATGTTAAAATGTCTCTCGAAACTCTTGAGGAAACGCGGTCTGCATTTCCAAAGGTTTGGAGTCAATTTAAGGTATGATTTTCGGTCTAAGCTTTTTCCAAATACCTATCCTTCAAGTCTCTCAAACCGCGGTTCCTCTAAGACTATTTCCTTGTTTGCCATATTACTATAGTGTATTCTTACAACTCCCAAGTAGTAACAGAGTAACGAATTAATCTATTTGAATGAGCGTCAACGGCCTCATCAGTCTTGCCCGCCCGCTGTTTGTAAGACAATTTGCCAATTTATGTTTGAGAAATATGCACATAACAGTCCATTACATCGTTTGGAACGAAACCAGATTATAACTCGACGTTATATTTGAATTGTATAATTTGTTAAAATCTATGTGCATCCTGTAAATGTATAAAAATACAAAAGGAAGTTCATGTTAACTAATTTGCAAGCCTCGCTTAGTTTTACTCGCGATTCAGCGTTTTGCTAAGAATTATGTATGTGCAATAAAATTCCTTTAGACGTTTTCTTCGTTAACGGCGCAAAGGTCACGGCGACCTAATTTAGCTCAAGACTGCAGGCGCAGCTAGTTTCATACGTTCGGTAATGGTCTTCTAGCTGTAGTTGAAGTAATTTCACGACCGGCAACATCGGTATGTGGCTCATTTAAAATATGTGCTCCAGTTGTTCTAACGCGTTTGACATGACGCTTTGTTTAAATGGTGCTTAGAATATTTCAATGATACATTGGAAAATGTGCTTTTGTTAATGTATATCGATCAGCGAGGGCATTCGAACGGCGGCGTACCAAGCCGCGATCACCCTCATTGTTTGGGTCGCGAAGCACGTTGCTAATCGACGCCACAGTTATACCGGCAAATCCGCGATAGTCGAATGTGTTATCAGCTCATGACGCCCCCGTGTATCATTGTCGAGAACGTTGTTTGCCATATGGCCACTACCGACGGGCAATTAAGGACTACTTAGTTTTATCTGTGACATGAGAAACGTGAACTAAGAAGCAAAGGCGCGGGTTGTTGATCTCACTGCGATTACATGACAACCGCCCGGGGGACATGTAGACATGTTCCCGTACAGCATCAGCTGGCAGGTGATCATGTTTAACAAGCACGTAGCGATCATGGCTTGCCAGTAGAGTTTATTTAAGATATTGCACCGTTACCAAGACAACACTACACCCGTGCACGCCGCTCATCAAACCGCAACTCTTGTCTCATAAACTGTATTGATGTTACATCTAAAACACGGAACAACTTAATGGTATATTTAGAGATGCTTTTATCGATAGTGTATACCGATATGCCGGGTCAATAGTTGCGTGCCGAGCAGCCACAGAACGTCCGACGATGATTGATGCTTCGGCGACCTTCTGCCTCCTGACGTACCTACGCCGGACACCGGCTCGCTCATCGATTTTCCACCCCCGAGTCGTGTTCGTTTTACAGTTTCACTTTCCAATCGTAGTGGAGCATTGGGGACGAGCGTCCGTTGTGCTCACATTACTATGGAGCTGGATGAATTGAGCCTTTGTACAGTAAGTTTACAACGCATTTTGTCTATGATTATTGGCACGTGATTGTTTGACATGGCTGCTAAGGACCCCTCGGGCTCCTCGTCGTACGACGGCGGTTTCCTGCGCGAGGGCGCGGAGGGCGAGGGCGCCGGCGACTCCGGACACACGCTGCTCGTGCGCAACTCACGATCGGTACTGTCTACGTAGTACACCAACACCATTCGCACTTTGGATGTCACGCAGTGTGGTCACGTCGCCCGTGGCTCTCACATTTTAAAGTTTTTTCCCTATTCGCTGCACTTTTCTGTTTTTAAGTTGCGTCAATGCTGCACTCGAAAGGCTTGTTTTGGTGTCGTCGTGAGGTGCTTTCGTTCGTGCCTACCTTCTTGAATACTACTCAGTATTTTCAGCTCACCTCAACGAAAGCACCGACCGGCCTATATAATTTTACGTAGAATTGGTTTAATTATAATTTAAGCTAATTATTATACGCACTATTTCTTTTGTAATTTAATGTTTCCTTGTTTTAAATCTTTTAAACAAAGACCAACACATCACTGTAAATTCATATTTAGGTACACATTATTTATATCTCTTTACACTTGTAGTGTTTTACACGTAGATAGTTTTATGGTAATTGTTTTTATTTACTGTAATTATTGATTGTAAATTTTGTATATTTTATGTTACTATGTTTAAGTTTTGGAAATGTCAATATTTAAGTTCCTATTTACTTTCTTCCTTCTATTAATGTTTAATTTGCAAATTCGAATTGTAATATGAATAAGGTATATAAAGATATCACTCCCACTATTATTGAAGCAATTTTGACTTTGTTCGTGTCATTGCATAGCGTGACTAAAGCCAATGAAAAAGTTGCACAAAAATGGTGACGCAATGTTGTTATTACCTTTGAAATACAATGCAGTTTATATCTATTTCAACTTAAGTATACTACCCAAATACATTTCTATAATTAGATATAAGGTAGTTAATGTTTTATTTCATGTTACTGCAAACGTGTAGAATAGCGTTTCACATAAAAATAACGCTTCACACTCACACATCCACACTAGGATTCCCTGTGTCGTGGGTGCCATGGACAAAGATTTAAAATAGACAAATACACAAACACCCAGACTGGTAACAGAAATCTAAATTTGTCATTTAAATTTCTGCCCCGCCGGGGATCGAACCCGGGACCCTTCGGTGGACTGGTGTGGTATCCACTACACCACACTGGTCGTCAAATGTAACTGTAATGTAGATGTAAATGTAACTAGATGTAAATGTAACTTGGTATGCAATAGTACTAATGCAAGAAGTCATTCACTACGTAATGTGATCCAGGCTACGCTTAGCGATGAAGTGGGTTCAACGGTATTCTGAAGCTAATCTTATCATTGTAAGCTTTCTTGGTGATGTTCTATTTTTCGTCTAACTAGTAGTAATAAGTAGTTAATTGAAAGAAGTTGTATAAAGAAAGAACAATGACATCACTGACATTAAATAATCACTGTAATATTTAGTGTGAAATGTAACATTATATTTAATCTATATGTACATATTTAGAATAATTCGGGTTATAGGCTGAGTGCATGGTAGAGCTGAAGAAAAAGGTACTGAAGGGATAACACCAAACCAAACTACTAATTAAAGGTTTTTAATCAAAATTCTATTACCCGCATAAGTGACTTATGAAGTCATAAGCAATGTTGTGATAGTATGCATAATTTGCAATGGAGGCGGCGTGAGTCAGTCCGGCGCATACATAGTGCAGGCCCCGCTGCCGCTCACCTCACTTCATTACGTAAACATAATTAATTTGAAAGCGTAAGCGTGTGTCGCCAGTTACTCTAGCAGCTAGAGTCTAGCTAGAGATATCACACGGTACATCGTTGATATGAGAGACTATTACTGAACTGAACTATTCTAGAACTTTTGTCAACGTTTAGCTATTTAATTGGCATGGTATCTGCGAAGATTTAAATATAAAATATTCGTATCAGACCATTCTATAACTGATACAAACGGTTCATGTGCATAATAGAGGACCCCACATTTAAATTAATATATCAAACTTATGAATAAGTTTACGTTTCCTTTAAGTTTTCGAGTTTTCGAGTTCAGACAGCGTCTGGTAGACCGTTATTAAAACGCTGGATAAAATAAGCAAAACGCTATTTCACTCATTGCTTCTTCTAGAAAGCAATTAGTATCTGAGAAGTCTGAGATTAACTCTAAATGTCTCCAGTCGAAATCGTAAATAACCTGTCTCAAAATTGGTTCCGTAATTCACGACGTTTAATTCTTCTCGCAAATTGCCCTGGTAGTTAGTGGTTTAAAATTTTACACAATTAAATAGTACATACAGTATTCAGAAAATTGGTGTAATAATTAAATGGATTTTCAATGGTATTCCAATATGGTTTCTAAGTTTCATTGCTTTGTGTGTAAAAGTAATTACGAAGCAAAGTCCGTAATTTTTTAACTCTGTCTTTCAGCTAATAAACATAATCTTTCACAGTAGGACGTAGATGTACTTGACATAGCATAAGGTATCAGATAAGGGAACGTAAGAGCATTAAAAGTATTAAGTTATAGCATTTTAGATTAATTCCGTAAAGGAAATGGCGAATGTTCCAATATGAAATAGAAGGAAATTGCAAACCGCACCTAGCACCTACTGCCCTACTTGCAACATTTACCTTACTTATCTAAGTTGTATGTCGAATGGCGTGATAGCTAATCGCTTGGGGAATCGTTACATGTATTCAATTTCTGATTCTCTAGCAATTTTTATATCTTCTATAAGCATTACATATCTATAAGCTTATTTATTTACCTGTTACATATTAATAATTTAAAAACTATCTTGCATTCACTATTATAATAATAATGTCACTTAATTTTTTTTTAATAGTTTTGTTAGTAAGTAAGGAAAGTTTCAATAAGGTTTATTAAAAAATCTCCGAAAATGTGTTATCTGTTTGATTTAAGATTTAATTAAAAAGTTCAATGTTTTTTTTTTATTTTTCTCTTTGCAATTTCTGTTGTCTTCTTGAATTAATACATTTTCTTCATCTTTATCAAATAAACTTTGCTGTGGATCAAAGTTGACTCAATCTTTATACTCTTGTTATTGAAAGACTAGTAATTGAAGCGTCCTGCTTACGATATTGCAGTTTGCAGAATACCCATTATGTTGGCACGGACGCTATCATATAGAGCTGCTCTTTGTCCGGTTTCTCAGTAGAGTCCTCATGATCTCTTCAAAGCTGCTTTTGAGAATGGATTCTAGTGACCTATTTATCCGTAACACCATTACCAATTTGATCTACACCATGACCTACTTATTCTCTATAATTAGGTAATTTAGACAGCTCTCACAGCTCGCTCTACGTAAGTTTTAATAACAATTTCAAACAATGATGATGAGTACGCATGACTTCGATAATTAACGATTAATAATATTGATTTAAAGAACAAATTATACCTACGGTTGCAATTATTCTTAAAAGGAAAATTTCTTGGATGCATTGAAGTTTTAATACCAGCAAATATTTCCACCGTTGATAAATAAATTGATATTATCCCCTTTAACATAAGTAACACTAAATAATTTATTATAATGTTATTATGACATTTTTATGCCAGACCAAGAAACATTATTTTACCAGGATGATTCATTATTTATATTGTTCTTAATAATGCATTTAGAAATTGCGTTTACCTGAATGCGAACAAAAACCCGCATGTAAAAAGCATGTACCGTTGCAGCGAAGCCTTTCCAATGCTATTGTTTACTGTTAAGTCATCGTTATCCAGATGCGGGTTATGCTATATCATAAACTCATTGTTGAATGTTTTCTTATACATTTTGTTTATAATTATATATTTTTTATTTGATTTTATTTGCTCATTAACTAACGTTACTTTTAGCTTTTAAAGTCCTTCTGTATTTCCAAAGTACACTTCTTTCACAATTTTGGGAGAATGCTATGTTGTAAATACAGTTACAGTACAGCCTGCCCTGGCTTTATTGTTGTGTAATGCTTCCGAAATGAATAAGATTCGTAGAGTTTTAACAATATTATTTTTCTGTTTCTAGGATATGACGCGGCAGTCTATCCCGGTAGCTACCAAAGGTACGTTGTTGTATTTTTTTTAAATATTATATTGCGTATTGAAGAATGTTTTTTTACTGTACTAATTTGTATTCATCGGCATAAAAACTTTTTTGTTATGTTATTTTGCGTATTCCATTATTTTATTATTGTGACGAAGATTTATGAGCCACTGTTCCGAGCTTAACATTAATATGTTAATTGATTGTACATACGAGCATAATAAAATTCAAAAAAATCGAATTGCAATATTTCTTGTCCTTGAACCCTTGCATGCGACTTATTACTAGTAAAGCACATTTGCAACTATTTCCAGCAACCACAGGGAATATAGTTTAGTCTGTTTGTCCATAAATCATGATAGGCAGCAGTTTAGAAAATAGAGAGATAGAGAAGAGAAATATTGCTAATCTCTTATAAAAGAAAAGGATAATCGTTTGTATGGGAAACTCCTCCTTCTATGCGGACATAAATAAGAAAAAATTGCAAAATTAGAAGCAGTGCTTTGAAATCATAGCACGATGAAATCACCTGCAGATATAGAATGGTAGTCATGCAATGCCTCGCTTTTTTGGGATCGATAAAGTGTTTATTTACATTTTTGACCTTTAAATTATTCGTTTCGTGACTCGAAAAAGGAAAAAGTAGGAAAGAACTTAGGATTTCAGTAGAAAATAAATAGGATTGACTGGTAGAGACTCTGTAACTTCTAGGATTACAAGCAGAATAAATAAATGAATGAAAACGTGAAAGTCTCATACCCAACCCTGGTAGCAATATTAAGGTTTCAGAAAGTTCTGCGATATTGTTCACAGTCTGAATCAGTCAGGAGCGAAGCGACAGTCATACGCTAACGGTTTCAGACGCAATCTTTAATGACGATCTTACGCTTATATGGAGCCTTATTGTTCGGCTTTTTGGTTTTGTTCTCTAGTGCCGCCCAGCTTTGTTGTCTTGCTCCTTTCCTGGCACTCGTATGAGAAAAGCGTGCCTTTGTGTTTTTACTTACCTTAAATAACTTGACATTGGGACCCTTTAAGACACTTCGTTAATGATCTTGCGTTAAGACTCCTATTATTATACCACTCGTGCAATTACATCTTTTTCCTTTATGAATTATTTTATTAATATACAAAATTAAAGCTTCTTCTGTAATGTCTAGCTCATCATCAGTCTCCTCACTACTTTGCTGATGTCGTGTCGATAAGCAACTGGTTTCATACAAGTATTTTTTTATGTTACTGGTCACTGTCATTAACCACAATCAGGTTTTTTTTCGCTGTTGCGCCGTACGTCATGGCTGAACCACAAATATTGGTAAAAGTACGCGAACGAGGGCAGTGTTGAACTGACGTTTCGTCTTCTATCACGCGATGAATCATCCGTACACGTAACACAGCTGCGGGCCAGTCGCTGTCTCGTAATGCTGCTTGGTGTTAGACAAGGAGGTGCATAGATTCGATTGTTAGAGCCGCTCTCGCAATTTCGCGGAATGGTTCGGTGCATTCTGCTCGGGGTCATTGGTCTCGGGTCATTTGTTGGGTAAACATTGTGGTCAGGTGGACGCTGGTTCCGATGCTATGGGTGTTGCTAGTATCGTGGGTAGATGTCACTATCAGAATCCATAGGCGATGGTTGACAGTTTTTAAAGATATGGTATTGTCATCCCCAAATATATGGTAACTTTCTGACAGAAATAATGGGTGTGATGGCTATCTTCCCGGATGAACAAACATTTACCATGTGGAGATGATGCAGAAATCCTTAAAAATTTCTACTGCGTTAAGAAAATTTGAATTTGATACCACCTTGGCCGTTATGGAACCCACATATACATAATTAGTTCTTAATAAACGGAAAAGATACCTAATAGTAACAGTTCGATTCTTAAACATGACAAAGCTATATAACCCGTAATTATATTCTATCAATAATGAGTAAGTACGGAAGTAGTAATAGAAATAGATCAAGCTAGCATGATACTGGGGTCATCGGCTTACAGTCGTGACACCTGTGTAGTCTGAGTACACGCGATGAAACATTCATAGCGTAGTGTACTCGTATAATAATGTGTATATGATGGCCGAAATACTAGTGGCCTACTTGTACGCGACCCTTATTCCGTGTAGTTTAAAGTAGTAAAAATAAAAGTGAGAACTAGTGTGGCCGAGTACGTCACTTTCTTCAAAGGAAGGCCTGGAGGAAATTCCACCGCGTTGCTCCAGTGCCGATTAGTGGAGATACGGATTACTGGTCAACCCTTATCGGATGTTGTCGAACTGTCTATCGATCCTTTGTGACTGTTGTGTAACAGCCGGGACCAACGGGTTTACGTGCCCTCCAAATCACGTGAGCGCGCCTGGAATTTGCCACTAGCAGTCACCCATCCCCGTACCGACAGCGCCTACTGAAACTGTTATAAAACGCGTAAAACTTATCTGGTTTAACAGAAAAAATGTGACATTACATTTATTGTCAAACCTTAGTTATTTAAAATATTTGTGCACCTCGCTTCCGATGCGTCGAATCGCGTTGTGCAACTTCGATTTGGCAACGACTTTTGCTTTGCGCCCTAGTTATCTGTCCTACATTGGAAGCGAAATCTTACCTGCCCTGGCCTGGCCGGGTACTGGTACGTCCCGTCTCTATGCTACTTAAGCCATGGTAACAGCTTTGCTTATGCCAACATCATATTCCACCCAATAAGTAGTATCATCGTCGGTCATGTGAACTACACTGAAGTTGAATCTTTGTTGATATCTAGTGCTTCAAACGTATTGTGGTTTAGTCTACTATTGTGAGTGGGGGTAGGGAGACATGGATTAGGTCCTTCATTAATTTTTTTGCAATGTTATTATCATTACCTAACTGTCTATCTACGTATACAAAACTGTATCCAACAAAATATCTTGTATCTGTAGCAATGAAAATAAACGTGATCAATCTTTTGTTTACATCGTTACTAATTGCAAAACTACTGGTTATTTAGAACTCTATGATTACATCTTTGGTGTTGTGAATGATGCCGTAGCCATAGCGAACCAGTTACGCGGTCGGATTTACAAGTTTGCAATGCTCTAAATCGCGTTACGCAATTATCTGTTTACATCATCTTACTCGTTAGAGCTATGGACAGTGAGTTTAAACATCCACGTTATTAACTCATTCATGAATACAGAGTTAGATTGACCAACATTTGATTAAATATTTGTTAAACTGCAAATACGCAAGCTAACACCCACAATTGCCATTTCGTTTTTGTTTACAAAAAAATGGTTTGGTTAAAATTGCACACACATTTGAGACGTATTCGCAATGGGATATGATGTACGTTTTTATTTTAATTTTGTTTATAACTCGTTATAAACAAAATTACTTATTAATTAAAATACTCTCTTGTGTTTTATTTTTATTTGGAACTATTTCTGTCTGCTTTAGTATACATACCTAGTAGTATTTTTTTCGTTTGTCGAATTGCTTTTTTTTATTTATCAGCTATGCTTTGTCTAAAACAGTAAAAAAATATTTGAAATATTTTCCCAAGTTATTGTAATTAGCTGAGTGTCCCTAAACGGAATATTAAACTTTCTGCCGTTCCCCTTTTATATTGAAATCTGGCGTTGATAACGAGCGGCCTTCGCACAGCGCAATGTCAAGATCGCATTACACTGGCCGCAACCGACGCTCGGCCTCGACCCCGCAGGACTTGTCGCCACAATATCGCGGTGTAGCCCAGCCTATGTCCTAACCTCTATAGGAAGCATAGTATGTTATACTATGAAATACCAACGTAGAGCAATATATTTAGTAGTAGCGAAATGTATAAGACCCTAGTAACAGCATCCAAATGATGAGACAGACCGAAGAAAATTGTCTAATAATGTTAAAAATATATTTATGCATATTTTTTGATGATTTTTTTTTTCGAAAGATGATCCTTGAATGTTAATAGCTACAGTTGTATTTCAAATTATGAAAAAATTTCGTTATTTATAACACACTGTATATCATCATAAAGAATTAGAACATCTAAAGCAAATTTACTAATTAATCATGGTCGGTTTGTTTTCCATTTCGATTATCCTCGACCTGGTTTCATTTAATTTGCTAAAACCACTGCTTCCTCTTCATGTCGTAAATATATTCGTTCATTTCATACACACATGTACAACTCGGGTAGTGAATAAGGTTTGCAGTAAATTAGTATATTAAATGTAGATGAATGTTGTGAATCATGACCGTCATCTGCGTGCTGTGGATTAAATGCTTGTCGTACTGAAGGCTTTATATTCATTTGATCAACGTTGTTGCTTTCCGTTGTCAATCTGTACACTAGGTCATTGTAAATTGTCTTATGGATAGCACATTTTATGCTACGAATATAGCGTTAGAGACAGGTGTATAATGAATTTATTATTACCACCTCGTCTAGTACAATGTTTGATATCTGGTTCGTTGGCCTCTATTGAAATCATGCCAAGAGTCATCCTCGATCAGGTCTAGCTCGTTAAACATTCTTTAAC
The DNA here is from genome assembly GCA_018231225.1 of Noctuana stator. Classification (NCBI taxonomy): domain Eukaryota; kingdom Metazoa; phylum Arthropoda; class Insecta; order Lepidoptera; family Hesperiidae; genus Noctuana; species Noctuana stator. Next base: position 23,426 of record DWQK01000082.1, read on the forward strand.
AAGACTTATTTCTGGGATCAGCGTTGATCACATCCCGAATGCTTTATCATTTTGCCTCTAGTTGTGGTGTTTGCGATACGCTATGTAGGATTGTAGGTGTCATAAGAATCAAAGGTTACTTTATTTAGTTCCATTGTACCAAGCTTTGTCATGATATTAGTGTCATGTTAATATAATTAAGACCTGTTTATTTTAAGAGTAACCTATATATTTATCCCAAATGTAACTACTATCTTGTATTTTGTATATATACGAGTAACATATATAGATAACATTTCCGGATGCGACACAAGGATTCAAATTGTTCTACTTTGAATCGTTTAATTTATACGGGTGAATATAATAACATATATAAAATCTGCACCAAATCTACATCAAATTGACTCACGACGTAAAAGTTTCAAGTATTTCGAATTGATGTTTATTATAAACTAATATGGATATACAACTTTTGTCGCTACATACTTAGTCAGTCACATTCATGTTTGTGGAAGTTATAATTGTGTAGTTTTGTGATTTGTTTAGTTCATGGTCATTTTTAGTTTGTTACAAGTAAACTAATTTACAAATTTAGACTGCCCGTAGTTAACTGATTGTTCATTAAAATATAAAGTCTGTCGTCATGAGGTTATAAGTGTTATTACTGATTCTAATCAAAGAAGAAAAAGTTAAATTTTTGTATGTTATAGCGATAAAAAGTTTTTGCTTCAGGGGTTTGCAAGGAAATGATACATACTCGTAACGCTAGTTTGTAGCGTTTTCTTTAGTACCATTATTATAATTTCAAAGGTCAGATAGCGTCGTCAGGCTACTTCAACAGCGACCTTTGCAAGAACGACTTCTATTTTCATCGTGCTTCCACCGGACGCTCTTCCTTTACCCCGGTATAATGTCTCGCTCGTATGGGGAGCCATATTTCCCTAGTCATTAAAATGCCTTGATAGCGTGCACCGACTAATGCGAACGTATTTCGGGGTTGGATTTTCTATGGGGCGGTCAGCCGGGCTCCGTTAGTTCGCGTATAAGTGTAGGCTGACGAGGGCGCGCGCGGACAGTGCGCGGCCGGCCGCGTACCACTACGCCGCCTGGCACCGCTCGAACTTGCCAATCAAACAAATGGAGAACACCAAGTAGTGCGGGAAACCTGACCTTGGCGTTCCCATAGATTAAAGAATTTTTAAATATCATTTTACGTCATGCCAGTGTTATACGAGAGATGCACCTTGCAAACGCAGCAACGGCGGGCAAACGTGGGCCGTAAGTTCTCGACAGTGATGTGACTGAATACTAAACCTCATACCGTTGTGTTAAGGTTTATTTTTGTGTGTTTGTTTTATTTCTCCCAGGAATTGGATTTCCCGCTATTGATGCCGCATATTGATAGATCTGTTGGGAAAGTTTCCATATCGGAAAGTGTCTGTTGATGGACGAGTTAAGGATTGCTATTATTAATTTTAATTCTATGAATCCTTTGGTGCTTGCATCAAAGACTTTTTCTTAAATAAGCTAATAAGTTTTATTGAGCTCCAAAGTCATAATAATTTATTTAAGATCAATTATACATACTTTGTTGTTTTAAGAGTTTTCATTGTTTATAATTTAATCAATATTGCCAACTTAAAGAAGGATGTTAATTATGTTATGATCTTCGCCTTGTACTAGATAATTTGTGTACGATTTCGAGTATTCTCTTATTAATGCCAACATTACTTTTGATGATATTGCGTATTGCTTCTCGTTCGTCATCAACTGCTTCCCACGTAACATCAGAACCTTCAATCTGGAGTTTTTGTTCTTAATTTCACGACGTCGCGTCAACAACGCCTTAAGAGCATTAACTTAAGACCTATGATCCATTGAATTCAAAGTAATCGCGAGAAACATATAATAGGGAGTACATCGCACCGATAAAGTGAATCAGACTGGTGTTGAGATAAGCGTAGGCAGTGGCTAACGACCGTTGCGAATTTCCCACGACACCGTGCTTTACGCTGCTACAGTGTTTTTAATCTTCATTTCATGTCTTCTTGCCATTGTTAATATTCAAATGGTTTAAGAGGCACTTCTGTTAAAGGGAAATCTTTCAAAACCAGCTATATATTTTACACGGTTTTACACTGTCATCTTATGGCTTTATAGAAGTGCATTGTTAAAAATTTCAATCTCTAAACTTTACTAACTTCGTATGTCGTACCTATTTCTTACCGCGGTTACCACCATGATGATTTTTTTTATTTCGTGTTCAAATTCTATAGGTAATATTTTTGGTTTCAAACAAGTAACTAAAATCGGTTTAAAGAAACTGAACAAATTTAAACAGACATACGAGTACGTAGTGGGAACAGAGAAAAGGATATAGTGGGACTCAATACATTTTAAAACATCTTTAGGGTCTAGTTGTATTAATTTTCTGCTATCTGTTTATTTGGAAACTCTAAGAGCGTCATCGTCTCGTTAGCTATGGCAAGTTTCTGTAGTAATAAGAAGATTAGATTAGTTCAAGAGTCACCGGTCAAATAGAATTTTGCACGGTCAATGTTTCTTTGCTATTACGTTGTCGTTTTGCAAGAATCACTGAAAGCAGGCGCCGGCTTCAATACCCTCTGCTCATAGTATATTTGGAGATCCGTCGTTGTTGTCTTCTGTAGCTCGATTAGGTACAACTTTTTCTGGTGTATGAAATTACACTTTGTATTACGGCTTTTAGCTTAGTGAAATTTCCGCTAGTGGCACTATTCTAGATTTTATTCAACGTTTGAAGTACAATGATCTACATTAGCAATTGATTCAGTATTGATAACCCGTAGTTGTGCTACTATATCCTACATATATTATGTATATAACAAACTCCTTTACCCACACGAACTTATTTATTTAAACTGCCTACACTTACCGTACCATCCCCGACTTACTCCAGTATTTTGGTGGTGGAAAGTCTTTGAAGAAATAAAAATAGAATTAAATAAAACATATTGAATTTATGTTCAAGTAACTTATTTCCTTGTAATTAACATGTTTGTCGTTTATAAAGTTCAATGCTGCCGTGGCAATGGCTGTTCCACATTATACAACAACCAGGTTAATGTATACAGTAATGGTATACATGCATAATTATTTAACACATATCTCTGAACTTTGCTGCCCTTGGACACTATAAAATTCAAGAACAAAAAAAAAATACGAAACAAAGTATGTGTAATATAATTATGACATTGGTGTCAATTGAAGATCTCTTTTCTCTCATGATCAGTTCAATTGATGAACATCTGAACCATAAGAAATCGCTATGATTTCAGTAATTCGAACGTTATAAAATTTTTTCAAAACTTGACTTTTGAGTCTTTGCTTTTGAATCGTTGAAGGGCTCCATGCATGCTAAGCTACGCTAACAGCTTGCATGCAAGGTGAAATACGGCATTCCCACGATGTAGTTAGGAATCTTTGAACCGTGTGCTTTCACGTTGCGATAGCTGTTGGTCTTCCACGACGTTCGTGGTTGTAAATCTAGCATTTCCGTGCTAATGCTCGCTGAGCTATGGAGTATTGTAGGTACTAACGTGACTGTAGGGTATCCAGAATTGAGATCAAAATAAATCGCAGAATGCTCGCAGGTCAGCGAAGTAAACATTGTATTTTACACCAATTATAATATGAACGTATGATGCCATATTTAAGTAGACAAAATTTGCACCAAGGTTTTAATGTCAAGTTCAAGAGAAGTCCAATGAGCATAGTCAATATTGTCAATCATAAGACAGTATTGATTGTAAGCTCGCTTGACGTCAGACGCTGATGAATTTTTAATAACATTAGGACAAAGCAAGCACACATGTCACGCGATGGCTGCGCAATTAGAATCCAATTTCAGAGCATTGAGTAATAAGAGTAATTGGTTTACAGTCTACACCAATGTCGGTTTGTTTTCCTAGCGTCAGTTGTACCTTTGTCGTGAGGCTGTAGGTTTTGTTCTCACATTTCGTTTTTGCCGCGCTCAAGTCCGGTCTCACTGTTCGGTGTTTGTAGGTTAGCCGTTATGGTCACGTGTCGCTTATGGTTTGCAACAGTTAATTTTGCGGCTGATGCGAAAGTTTTGAGTGCTTGTTAGGCACCAAGGCCGACTTTGTATGTTGTGGTTTTTAGTAATGTGCTAGTTTTATTTCGCCTTCGCGCACGACCGTGCCCGGCTCGCGTGCGTCACGGTTCATTGCCTTGAGTACGGAAAGAGATCCGTATATGGCGCTCGGCGCAGGCGCAGGATTGCCTTGCGCCAACGCATTCAGCTGCCATTTCGAATCTATTCGTCTCTCTGTACAGCACATGTCAACTGATATAAATTACCGTTCCGTATTGAGGTTGGAGAAAAAACTGAAAATGAACGAAAGTTTAAACTCATGCAGCTTATGTATAGACTAATGACCAAAGTAAGGAAATTAAGAGACTGAATAAATTGCCAAATATGTGCTGCTCGTGGTTCCGGTGTCGGAAGCGAGTTGCGGACTCTTCCGCATCCAACACTGTTGTAGAGGCGTTCGAGAGAGCCGAATCGCCCGCCAAGCCCGCAGTGGACGAGGAGCATGTGCCGGTGTCACGTAAGCGTCGCACTCGGCCGTTTTTATCGCACCAAATTTGTTTATTTTTGGTCTCTGCCACTTTCTGCATGGTTTCGCTGCTGATCAAATTCGTTTAGGATGCTTTTTTTTATTATTTCATTACGTTTGCTTTATTGTTCTGGGTTCAACACGTATGAACTTGAGACATATATGGATATCGGAACTCTATTTTTTTTTTTTGTTGACTTTGTAGGTATGCTGGTGAATGTATAATCATTTTTTGATTTAGAATTCATTGTCTAAAGCTGTTCACGATTAATGATTATGATTTGCGATGTGCTACATATTTTATTTTGGCTACTTTATTATTGATTCCGAGGTTATTTTAGTTCCTATTTATTTAAACAATATTCTTTTTGGTTTAACAGTCTTCTCATGTGCATGAAATTATTTATTGATTTATTAAAATACGTAAGGCGATTGTAAAAATTATTATGTTAACTACAAACCGCGTGTAATTTTTCTGTCACAATACCTATATGATGCTCCAAGCTTTTCATTGATAAGTCACGATATATTTCGTAAGCAAATTGAAACTCGATTAAGTATTGATCCCTTTCATCATGAGAACTTAATTATTTTTAATCACTAACAAAAATGATAAGTTATGTGATAAAAGCGGATATTGGAAATGTTTGTGTGCGCAGCGCCATCTCGCGTCACCCGCAACAACCAGATGCGGGTGTCGAACGCGGGCGCGGGCGGGGGCGGAGTGGGCGGCGGGTACACGAACGGGCACGGCGGCGACACGACGGGGCGGCGCGGCGCCGAGAACGTGCCGCCGCCGCAGCAGCCGCCGCCACAGCCGCAGCCGCAGCCGCAGCCCACACCCAACTCTAGGATTACACAACAGGTGAATAATATACATACAACCATACACAAAATATCCGTACCAGGCGTGAATATGTTGTTAAGTCGACTTGCATGAACATTTTTTTATTCTACATTTGGCTTTAGAATTGCTATATTTACAGGGTGAATAAAAGAAAATTCTAACTAAAATAATAAT
>DWQK01000083.1:0-29033 GCA_018231225.1 Noctuana stator
CTACCAAAAATACCGCTAGACATTAAGCCCGCCCATTATTACAATAAAATAAAGGCTAGATAAATAAATAGGAGTTCCACCTTATTCAACGTCTATTCAGTGCTATTAATACTGGTATATCCACCATCAATAACAGGAATTTCGATACGCAGTCCCATTGAATTCCCAAGCTTTGAATTTTTCATACAATTGAATATTTCATGAGTTCGCTGAACCGCATATTTCTATTCGTATCTTAATATTGTTCATAACTAGACTTCCATCCGTGGATTGTTGGAATATTCGGGTATTTAGGAAACAGGAGCATTGCGACGGATCTTGTATGTTTGTGTATGTGTAAAAATTGCATGGACTAACTTTTTTATTCGACAAAACACAGAGTAGATTCTTAATTCGTCTGAATCTTTTTTGAAAGTTATTGTATGGTAGAGTTTATTCCAATCTCATCTGACGAACTTAAATTGTCTTTTCTTGGTAGTAGATGCTCAAAATTATCAACCAAAATTATTAACGCAAACAATATAATGATTTAACTAAACATCCAATAAATAAATATCCAATTTTACAATAAAGAAAGGGCACAGCCAAGGTACGATTTTGTATCGGTATTCAACTTTAGAGGAAATTCATCCATAATGTTAATTGTAAATGAGACGTTTCCCGTTAGACTGCGCAAGCGCAGATCGGATTGCTATCGAGCCTATAGGATAGCCAGACGTAACTGGAACGGCAGATAAAGGTCGGACTAATGGTGTACCGTTTTGTTCAAGACAGGATAATTATGGTCAGTTCACGTGCCATTACGCACCTGAATCCTTTTCTGGCATTTATGCGATTGGTTCCTAATGGGAAAACGGTGTCCATTTGCTAGTAAATTTTATCATACTACGAAATGACACTGTCATGCGCATGCATTATATGACTACCATAAACAGACCGTTCACACAAGAACAAAACGCATAACGTAGGGTCATAGCCCTAGTTCCCAGGTGGAAAAGTCACAACATAATTATGACATGTATTCGTGGAACTTAGAAAAGTTAGCTAATGGTTTAACCGTGTTTTGGGTAACGTAACCTTATTTAACGAATCTATTGAGAAATACATAAACTGTGAAACGTAGGCACCTATTTCTAAATCATACATCAAATTAGTAGATACCATATTACCTATAATTACCTCAAAATAGCTACCTACGTCAATCAGCTAGACTTTATATCGAGCAAATTTTATCATAAAAAAAACGTGTAACAACGTAACGTAACAACTTAACTTGACTGCCTATAATAATTAGTTACCTCCTACCAACTTAAAGATTACTATAAAGCTGAGATACGATCTCAGGAAGCTGCATACATTCCGGCCGGGCCATAACATTGAGTCACGGGCCACGGGTAAACAATGAGTCATTCAATTCCGTTTGGCTACCTACCAATATACCTATTAAACTTGTCAATTTTCCTGCCATTAGGTTACCTAGATCGCTTGTTTTGGTATCGGGTAGATGTAGGTACCTATTCTTACCTCTTACTCACTTGTACCTTTATGATTTTATGACTAAACCTGCCATCGTGTAATTTGCCACAAACCGGAAACAGATTTTATTAGTGTCTGGGTCTTTTTCGAAACCACTGGACTTAAACTTAAGACATTCAATAGTAAATTGAAAAAACTGCTAAGGCCAATAATTGCTAGGAACATGATAACTCCTGGTGGGGGCAGCTTCTGCATTCCACCTATCCCTTGGTACGCGAGTTTCTGCGCTGCAGTAACCACCTTACTTATAAAGGTAGCCTTCAGGCTCATTAGTCACTTCTAAAATAAAGAGTTCAAGAGCTATTGAGAGAACTTCAAATAAGCGACAACCTTACCCTCATATCCAGGGATCATGGGATGTTTGTATACTGGATCACCATTGCGGAACCTGGCGTTAACAATGTCGACATCCGTTTGCGGTGGTCGGAAGATCTACAAAAAAATATTATCATGATTAGTTTTATAGTCAACTTTGTGAAATACCAAAGAAACGGTGGCGTATCGTGATGGAATTAATTGCTACGGTGTGAAAGGTATGGAGTAATGGTAGTCGGAATTCAAAGCAGAAAGAGAAGGACTGTCGAAGAGAAGGACCCTTTAGGCACGTAAGATTCTGCTATTCCCACCACCCGTCGAAAGAATAAGTTTCAAGTACATAGGTACGCTGCACTCAGCAGTATCGAAAATCTTCATGACATTGACATGAGTTGCCATGTGGTTAATAGTTACTATGACACTCTGATTGGTCAAACACTCGTTGGTGTGCTGAGCAGAACGTTTCTTTTTTTAAATTTGCTTTTTACAAAAGTGAGGTACTCAATACGAGTACGGTACGTATATATGGTTTGGAGTCATCCTTGTAAACATTAAAATGTCTGTGGAAATTAAATAAGTGTAAAGTATAGTAAAAAATTGATAAAGATGACGATAGATTTCTGTTCTCGCTCTGGGTGTTTATGCATCATTGTTTTTGCTCTCCAAGGTACCTAGGAGACAGGGTAGTGTGCAGCTGAAGTGTAAAGCGTTATAAATACCACGAACCTGGAAGTCATCAGCGGTACGGTCTGACAGCACGAGCCTCTCGGAGTGCAGGACGCTGGGATCCAGAAGTATCTTATGGGTTGTGGAGCCATATGTGTCACCGATTCGATACTTGTATTCCGGACAGTGCCCTGTGTATCTGATGGTAGAGGGTTCATTAGATATGCGGATATGACAAGAGAATGGTTGACCGCTGGTGGCAAATTGCATGCGACCTTCCGTGCTTCTAAGAGCGCGTCAAGCCAGCTGTCCAGGCCGTTATCGGTGGATATATAACAAACGTAAAAGTTGGTTAGAGGGCCTTTAGACGGTTTGCCACTATTACTAACCCGTATCTCCAACAATCATTGCATTGTAGCTATGTGGTGGAGTATGTTACAAGGCTTCCATCTCCATATTGTACCTATGGACAGCAACCGATTTATCTTAAATTATCATGCAAATTATTGCAGATTAATGACTCACTCGCTCTCTCATTCTAATTAAGGTTTCAAAGTCATTTATGGAGATATTACCCAACCACGATTGGCAGTCGACATGCAACCGATGCAATGTAATGCCAAAAATACATCGTCAAAGGATTATTGCATTTATTGCACAATGGTCCCTTAAGACGTGTGGGACTGGACACTCCATAACTCATGGTTGCACCTTCTGCCCAAATTTATTTTAGTTTAGGGCTGGCACGCTTCAAAACATTTTAAACCAAAGGTTTTCTTTTACAAAAATATAAAAATTTAATTTAATTTTTATACCCGAAAAAATTCTACAAGGTCGGAACTATAGGTTACAATAAAATTACTCTTGATTGCACACTATATAAGACACACAAATAAAACTAGGTAGTTACGAGTACCTACAGCAAAAAATACGTGCATTGTTTAGTCGAGGGATTATTTTATTGTTATCAGGATTCACTATGTTCAATGAAGTAGCTATGAAATAGGTATATTTAAAAAAGTTAAATTGTGAAATATATTCCATTTCAAATAACTTACATAATAATACATTAATAGATTATTTTAATTTAAAAGCGATGGTAGTTCAATCCACATTGGTTTAAAAACTTTCATTTAAAGTTTAATGTGTTAATACACGGCAATAAGATCCCTCAGTGTATTAGATAGGTACCTACACGGTGGCACGAAAAACGGGCTGTAACTAACATGCAAAAAATATTATTGTCAACCCTGAACGATTACGCTGACATTGAGATATGATCCTTTAAATATGAGCCCAGTTATGTCACTATCAGAAATTCGCAATTCCGAGAGGATGCAATAAAAATGTTTTCGTTCAAAAGCCTTTCGACACAAAGGGTGAAACGAAGTTTTTCCGTCGAGGTTTATTGCTTTAAGAGTATAACCAGTTTATTTGAAAGCGACTGAAATGTCGTAGTTTATTGTAATCTGGATAATGGCTGAGAAACAAGTTTACCATGAATTGGTTAAGCGTCATGAAAACTCTCTATGGCCAATAAAATTAAAAGCAAAAACAGACGTACGTTAAAAATTGCAATGGCGTAATAACAGGCGTCGGTACATCATTTTTTGTAACCTTAAATCGTACCTATCTAAGAGTATCTTTATACTTATCTATTTTTACCTTTTAATCGAACCATCATCATTTTACCCTTTCAGGGATTAAATTCTGGCGTGAACTGCTCCGTTTACGTGTCAGCATCTTAATAGCGAGAATATAATAATATGATTCGATTAAAATTCTGCGTCCCAATATGTACTAAGCAAATCCCTTTTATATTCAACGTTCAAACAGTTCGTTGCTTTACATACAAAAATGAGAAAATTAGTGGCATGACACCATAGCACTATCCACTTAAACATCTGTGCGAAAGTACCCTATCCACACGCTATGGTATTCAAGACCGCTTTTTGCTCTCATCAAGCCATCTTCCAAGTTCCAAGTACTTGCATCTGTTGCAAGTGTCTTTGGTTCCCAGGCGACCAGTTTTTGCAGGATTATCAATGTCTAATCAGTGCAAGCTGAATGGACTGATCGCGAGATAACGATAAGGTCTGGAGATGTATTGAAGATAGATGGGTAGTAATAATCTTGCACGCTAATCCTTTCCCATTCAAGTTCAACGGGAAGTTAGTAAGTTAAAAGAATCATCATAACTAATCACCGCCTTAGTGAGGACTCAGATGGTCGCCTCAAATATGGTATGTCCGGCAGAAACTTAGGATAAGATAAATTAAAGTATTGAGCGTCTGATCTTATTAGCGACCCGCTTTTACCACGTATAAAACCGCTCCAGTCTTAGTACTCCGTGGTCTTAAGTGCCTATTTGCTACTTTAATAAAACGGGAAATACGTCACTAACCCAGGTATGTAATGCGGCTGAGCTATGCTTACTAGGTCCAACGCCATAACTAATTTTCCAGTGTTATTTTCAATTCAAATCAAAGCTAACGGTCCGAATTCATAATTTTCTTGCCGAAATTATTAAACAAAGGATTTCATATCAGAATATAAATTTTGAATCACATTTGTGGATTTTGTTTACATTTATCATAGGATGAATGACATGGAATCAATGGAATGTCAGTTTTTTTTTTACTTAAAAATATTTAAGAAAAAAAATTTTGTGTCTAAAATAAATATCTATGGTAAGCAGACCTACCTGTCACTATTACGTTTTTCTTTTTTTACGGAGACTGGTAAATAGGAAGTACTAAGTAAGTAAATAAGTAAATAACAACAAAATAATTTTTGATTTTGTTTACTCGTCGGTTACAAATAGACACCAATAAATTCTGCACTTTATTTCAAAGTTATAAGAATCATATTACATTGTAGAAACAATTTATATGTATAACAGTTTTCGTTCGTTCTCGGTCCATCGCTCTTAAACTTAAACCGCTCATTTCTTTCGCTGTGCGCCAGCCAGCCACCCAGTCAGTCAGCCAACTAGCCCGCCATATTGGTTTTAACCGCTGCAACGCGCGGGTGTATTGTGGTGCTTTGCGTAGTGACAGCCGCTTAACGATAATTTCAAAACTTATGAAACTTCGTGAGTAAGAGTGAGTTTAATAAAAGTAGACTGAAATAAATGTGTTGTGAACCAACAGACAATCAAAATAAAGTTTTAAATCCGCGGGACAGTTCGGCGGTTGAAATGTAAGCATTCCAAAGAGAATGTTGAACTTAACTTTTTTCGTACGGCGATCCTTTTCGATACTTATCAAGCATTAAATTTATTGGTTTCAAGTAAATTCTCTATAGACTACTGACTTGTTTTGTAACTATCCAGTGATGTGAACTGTGTTTTCAAAGTTGGCTTAACGCTGAACGGATTGCCGAAACATTCAAGGTGAGATAAATATTTTATATTCTTAGGTACCTTAGTTATTTGTTTTTATTTGAGACGATAAGCCAAGGTCAAGTTCAGTTTATAACGAACTTACTGAAAAGTGAACTACATACTTAATTTATTTACTCTTACTAAGTTATAAAAAGTTTATACGTAAGTATTTACTTCTTTAAAATTTATTACATAAGTCGGAAACGCAAACCCCGACAGCATTTAAGAGTTAACGATACGTTAAATAAGACTGTAAAAAGCAAAAGAGCTGTTAATTTTTCAATATTTTTATTTATTTTTTACCAAACTAAATTCAAAGATGGAACCAGTTTTTAATTAGGTAGCTAACATATCTTTTGTTTATTTCCACGAATTTTAATGTTTTTTATTTTTATTTAGGTATTATGTTTTTTTTTGTGTTTTACTAATAAGATCCTATCTATCTTCCTAAAAGTAACTTTACTTTTTCGACATTTTAAATAGGTCTGCATGATTAAAAAATATGACAAAACTCAAGCGTTTATTACCTATTAGATGGACCCTAGATATGAATGGATTACAATATTAGAATAGGTACCTAATTGTTTAGTAGCTATAACCCGCCGCCGTAAAGCAAATCTATGATCCGGTCCTGCCTGATGTTCTTACGTGATAATTTTATTATGAATGAAAATCAGTTTTTAATCAGTTACCTATATTCTGCAGTCAAAAATAATAATGGCGCCCAAATCGCTTTGTTCTGTACCTATAATTCCTGCTATGTACACATGTACTACCTACTGTTCACATAAAATCTCCTGTCACACGATGATAACGTACCTACCTAGGTATATTTTATCTGTTATCAGTAACGCGCTAATCACGGTAGGTATTAAGTGGGTATTATCCAAGCAAAATTGTTTGTTCAACAGCTAGGCTGGTATTCTCTATACAACATTATTTTTAGAATTTAGTAGGTATTTTATTAAATAAATTACTAATAATAGTAACCATCACTAACCACTGAGGAGTTCTACTAGAGCTACTTATCCATCAGATCACCTTCTTTAGTTAAACTATATTCCATAGACTTTAAAAATCTATGCTTTATTATTGTATTGTCATCGGTCCTGACCTATTTCATTGCAAACAAACGTAGGTGAAAATCAAGTTCAAAGATTCCGTTACACACAGCTGAAGCTAACATTAGCTAACATTAGTATTAAAATAAAGAAGTTTATCTAGTAATCATTGAGGTACGAGTATTTCTTATATTCCCTCTATTTTCTATAAACTGCCTTAACTTAACTTAACGCTCAGCTTAAAATTGTAATACCAAATCGCATACAACAGATACAACAGGCCCTGTTGAATGCACCCCTGCTTAAGGACATGCTAACAGACAATGTAAGAAACGGCCCATTGAAACGTAGGGTCGAGTATTTAAAGGAATCCTGTTTGGTGACCGGGAAAAACAGGACTTGGAGGGAAGCTAAGAAGGAACGGAAAGTGTACGCGATTTTGAATCTTAACGGAAAAATATTACAGACGAAATTAGTAGACCACCTCCAAAAACAACATACCATCGATATAATTATTACTTTTCAATTTCTTTTCGACTTTCTGGTATCTTGTAGTGGAATGTTGAATGTATGCATATTAGGGACGATATGAATATTCACGTCACAATACTCACTTGATTTGATAAGAAATGAGAATGTTTCCGTTTTATAAATATTTAGTATCACAGTAAATAAACTATTCGTACATTACATTACACTATACATGTAAGTAAGATATTGTCATTGGTAATTTTATGAAGGCATAAAATTAATCATTAAAAGAAAATCCAATATTCCGTAAATTTGAAATCGTTCAATTTCATTGGAATGGCTTGAGCACAATTGATGGGACAATCCAATGTAGTAAATTGCCTATATTTCAATTTAGACGATGCCAATATTGCATTGGCTTAGTCTTGGCTCTTGGTCTTATGTAAAACCTCCATCAGGCTTAAGCTAAAACGTAGACCACACGGAAATGCTCCATCGTTAACAATTAATCCGTTCACGGTCAGTATGGGACGGTGACGACCGGTTCGGAAGAGCGGTGTCGGTTCGCGATACGAAAAAAGATGTTCGTGGCCGTTGATTTTCGAGGTCGTAACCTAATTGGGGCCCAGTCGCAAGGTACGCTTCATACACTTTCTCCAGTGCGTGACGCGCCCACAGTTCGTTTCACCACACCGTCTACAGGTGCACTCGAGTCTCCGACGTCCCATGATAAGCATGCAAAGTTGATGTGTCATGCAGAAGCAGTTAATGAGATTTATCGCGATCGTTTACGATACCATGCGAGCTTTCTTCACGCGCCGGTGTGAAGCAGAGAGCTGAAAAAATATGCCATTGATTCGTGCGTTAAACTTTTACAGATTCTAAGATAAGTGTTCAATGTCAATAGCGCTTTCTAGCAAGTAAATTATTGCGGTAGTGGCTATCGATGATGCAAGCAGTGGAAGTGTCAGTGGTCCTGCCTGCAATTAAGTCGTCCAACCGCTGTAATTAGATGTTAAGCTCGCGGCGGATAATAAGTAGGTTGAAGAACAACATTTGGGACGAGTCTCGAAATGGCTTTTTAAAAACAAGACTATCGGCTACCATTGACCTCTAAAATGCGCTCGGCAAACTCGAAACTGCACGCTTCTCGTAATTTGATAGCTGGCCAGCAATAAAATTTAGAAAACGTGCAATTACCACAACAGAAATTACTGCCTTAACGAGGCACGTTTAGATAATTGTGGTTGTATATTTATTTGACGTGATGATCTGTCGCTAAGATTTTCTTGACGTGAAAAAGTAAAATGTGAAACTGAAGAGATGGGCTTAAGATTGGCGATTCAATTACTCAAAAAAGTCGAACAAATAAATAAGTAATGAATAAGCTTTATCTATGTTTTACTAAGTATCATTCTGTTTAATGGTTGTTTGAAATAGGTACGCATTATTAGGCAGTGTGTATGTAATTTAATTTATGGGATCTCGAATTAGACATTCGATTCCATCTTTACGTGTATTTCTTTTTAACCGTTATGTGCTTATTTTTCGGTTGCCAAGCACGAAATTTTGTGGCTGTTTAATTTATAAGCGTTATGAATCTTGTGATACATAGATGTCATACTATAGTATTAAGGTTAACAAAATCTATTTTTGTAATAAGTATTACAGTCATCATAACGCGTTGACCTTTAAATAAATTCGTTTTGAGTCATTTGGTCTTTGCCTGCTTTAGGAAAATTGTAACAATTTGTCAAATTGTCAAATTGTTTACGCTAGATTATGACGTGCTTTAAAGGGCATAAAAAAGTAAGATGGCCGCTATTTTTTATTGTGAATTGTAACAAAAGAATACAAAAGGCGAATGAAGAAATTTAAATCTCTCTTATTAAATTACATTCGTTTTCTTCAACAATAGGTAACTGAATCTTAAAAAACATTATCATATTAAATATCATTATCACAATATCATTCCTCAGATACAAGACGGTTTTGTATACGCAGAAGTCTTAGTTAAAATGAAAACTAGTAAGTCTTATCCTTCTCTCTAGTAACGTGATAAATGTTATTATTATAGCTATGAGGAATTGATGACATCATTACAATAGCCTGACATCATTGTTCCTGGACACTGGCAAACATCACATTATTATATAGTAAAGAATTTTCGCGAAAAAAAATTCAACAACAGTTGCGTCAACTATACGAGTCGATCATCGGTATTGTGTTGAAGTTCAGAATTCCTTCGCGAAGCAAAGTTCTGATAGGGTTGCTTACGTTAAAGAAAAATGTATGAAAGTCTAAGAAAATTTCAATAAACGATATTGAATATCATTTTAAAAAATCGCAGACTCATAAACCGTTACTAAAGGCGTTGAAGACAAGGAAGGAACAGTAGAAAGTTTAAAGAAGCGCTTATCTGCCATCAGGCCGCCATTTCTTTTTTGTAGTTTCAAAAATTACATATTTTCCCTTTCCTTAGCGAGAAGGTCTGTGCAAGCTTAAAATTTGAGTTAATATTTATTTATATCTACTAATATTGAAGAAAACTGTAAACTTTACACAACCAGATAGTTTTCAGACAACCAAACATATTCAGGGATCTCGTGTATCGTCAATTCAGGTGTCACGTGACCGCAGACTGACGTAACTGAAGTAAACAGAATGACAATAAGAGTTCGTAATAGGCCCCCTTGAACTAAATTGCTTATTAAATTGAAAACAAATGGCTTAAAGGTTTTCTCAGAGACTAAACCCTGAAATAAATCTATTATACATTTCATTTATACTTTTAATAGCAAGCAACCCTAGTTAACACTTACTCATCCATCAATTAGTATGTAGATTTTCACGGACACGCTTCAATACTTGTAGATGTATGTATGAGTCATGTTTTCTGATCCCAGGTTCATTCACATCAACTTTATAACCGTGAAGAGTGAAGAAATTGGAGGGAAGATAATTGCTTAAGGGTAACTACGTGTTACGCTACATGTTTCATTATCAAATTAATTATTTCGTGAGCTGTTAGAGTTAAAAATAGAATCAGAGATCAATTTACTGCTTTATTTAGATCAATATAAAATTAACATAAAGATATTAATTTTATTATTATGTAAGTAAGTAGTGTGAAATGTTGAATATTGTTTGTAAGAAATTAAGAGATCATAATATAGTAACATGTTATTAGTGGCTCTGCAAATGTTGCAGAAATTTAGAAATCATTATTAAACACTTTACTAAGCATCGTTTTAACCGAAATTATGCACGAATCTTAGTAAAAGTTCAGTATAATATAAAAAATGTTAGAAAAGGCAAAGACAAAGTTATTTTTCTAATTGTGTCTACAAAATGCATTCGTTTCCATGAACCGTTAGGACACCCGTGAAACTGCAAGGCCATTGTTCAGATTCCTTTATGGGCATCGCTGACCTTAAAACATTTGTGTCGCACCACAACCGAACAAATAGTGTTATGGTGCCATAACCATCAATCAGATAGCTTGATGTGTGCACAAACAAGAGACGTAAATATTACCAGCAATCAATTCCTTTTCTGGACTTCTTTTTTAAGGCTCTTTTTGGAACGGGGAAATCTTCGATAAGTCTCAGTGCATTTTGATGTTCCCATCGTTATGTTATCTTCAAGGAAGTAACTTAAAATAAGACTTCCGGCTATACCCTAAGAAATTTAACTAAGGCGTTGTTATCTTTACACTTAAGGATTAAAATGTATTGTTTGACCGAACCATGTTTCCATGAATGAAGAATAAAACACAACAACGGAAACTGAAAGGTTTGCTAATTAAATATATTGAAAGTGTGGTAAGCATAATAGATTATTGATTATAAAAATGTTAATGAAAGAATAAGTGAAAATAATATTAGTTATAAATCAAAACATAATGTTCTAACCATTTCTAGCATTGGCCTGCCATGAAATATATATAACAATGGACCATTCACTAATTTTCACTATACTTATATTATCTAGATAGCTAATAGATACTAAAGACTTTTTACAGGTAGTTCAAACTTGAAATGTAATGTATTTCTATTTTTTTTAATAAGCTGAAATATATAAAGATTATAAAATAATCTGATGATTTTTTCTGTCTACGCAGTGAGCCTATTGTTTTATAATCTGTGACAGTAAGAGATGATTACAACTTCATTACGATGCGATTGCAATAGCAGACCCAACTCTTAGATTACGCGGCGGCGGCAGTAGCTAGTACATTTGGAGGCGAACTGCACAAGTTCTACCAACAAGGTACGTTACGTACTAAACATCCAACAACAATCAAACAACAAAATACATTTCTGTTTCGATTCCTGGTAAAGGAAACCCATTACGGAGTAGAAGAAGCTTAATTACGTACTGAATTATCAGCAACAACTTTTTTAATTTTTTAAGTGCAATTAAAAATAATTGTTCTATTTTATGAATGGTGTACAATAGTTAATAGTGATCATACAAATGACCGGAAACTAAGTTTGCTTTAAATAAATATAACGTGTAAGTAATTTCTTATCTGCAGACGCCTTCAACGTGCCATTTTTCTCAATAGTTGTATTGGATTTACTCCACATTGATAACGTTCTATTGTGAAATTTCTCACTAATATCTAGTTCATGAGATAAGTTTCGTATTTTTTTTTGAATAATATGGACAGGCCTTTTGATATTTTATGGAGAATAAAGAAAAATTGAGCTATCACCGTAAAGTAATCGCCACTTTTATGTAATCTTAATCGTAGAGTCTAAAATTTGTATGGTATTTTCTGGGTATTTTAGGCTAAGTATACTACAGTGCAATTGTCTAGTGTCTAGCTAAGTATTAAAATCATCAGGTGAGTATACTGATGGTGGGGCCATATGTCATACAAGGAAAAAGTGCAGCTCACCTCTGGCGTTAGATCTAGCGCGATATGTATTCTAGGAGTATAAAAGCATTTTATGGACTGGTTCTGTCACGCATAGCACGGTCCTACAATTGTTATGTAGAACAATCACACGGTTTTGAATTTCCAACGGAAATATTTCATTCATCAGTGCGCACGGCGAGCTTTCTTTGTGTTGTCATTAAGGATGAAAACACTTGCGACGTTTTAGCATTCAACTGTCGATTGTGTGATCAGGGTCCTTACAATAGACGTGAGGCTGAGGGTGAAAATAGTTAACCTATTCATTTAAAGGTACATACTTAACACTTAGGTTAACAAGAGAAACAATCTATTTTGAAATTAAATTGAAACATAATTAGAGGGACTTACAAATTGCTGTTAATTTAAATAGGAAGATTAGTTAGTTACAAACAAGTCTCAACAAGTTCAATCTTTTAGAAGTTACCGACTTGACCGCAATGAGTAATCATGAGAGAAAAAAATTTTTCAAGGAAAAGAAAAGTGCAAGTCTCCGAACTATCTGTTCTTTGTATAGCACTTTGCTTTAACGAAGTCTCCGAAGCTAATATTTATGAAATAGGCATGAAGTAGTTATCTATAACATGTAGTAATACCTAGTAATTCTATAATAAAAATAACATTTCTGCAATATTGACACAAATACAACGTCATAAGACATACTAAAACACAATATTTACTTGTGTTGTAAATCAGTAAGCGGTAGAAAACATCTGCAAATCTGCTGCTTTAAGTAATATGAATAGATGCTTTAAGTTTGATGCCATTGTAGAGTTTCTTTGTCACATATTCACAACCGTCGTCTCCATTTGCATAGCTGATTTTAAAACATTCCTGAAATCTGACGTAGTAAGTAAATACCATCGAGCTAATAGGTTGGTAGTACTGCGTATTGGTAAATACAATTACCAACTATTTTAGTTTCGTTGGCTGGCTTGATCAAAATTAAAACGGAGAATATTTTATTTATTAATTTACTCTTCATTGTTAACCTATAACATAGGAATAAGAAAGGGCAAAGTTAATGCCTATGGGCATTCCCTAACGGTCAATCCGTTCATTCAATCATTGGTAAGGCAGAAAATCTGTGGTACCAAAATCTTGGACCAAATGGAAGTTGCTCAATTGAAGTTTCTAAATATAATTAAAGTTAGTCTAATGTTAACTTATGTTCCAGAATTAGTTGCTCCACAATAAGCAAAGAATTCTTTTATGCATTCAAGACAATGGAACTGTCAAGGTCAGACCGTATGAAATTTCATTTGAATATTTTCACAGCATGAAGTAGTTAACTGTGTTGACTCCGCATATGCCGCATATGATATGCGCATGTGCTTCACGGACGTTACGACATTTGCGACAGGAATGTTGTCTGCTTTACTGTATTATTGTATCGAAACCTGTATCGGCTAACTGTTTTTAAATACGTTTTAATAAGACCATTGCTTTTCATTCACGCACATCAAAACCAGATTTTCGTCTTCGGCGTGGTCAATTCAAATTCATTCTAATTATTGCAATATACTTGTGCGCTCGTACGCACGGAATAGTGTCAAAGAATCATGACAGAATATGCACTTACACAAGATGTTGAAATATTATGAAATGACTTTGTAACTATGCACTTTTTGCTTTGTATATTAATGAAACACAACTTTACTAAACATAGCGATCGAATTGACCCATAGTCATCCACCTGTCCAAATAAATATACTTAAGGGCTATTCACTAACGATACTTTCGTTAATTTGATTAAAATTAAATAATGCTTATCAATTATCTTTATCACATAACCTTGTACATTTCGTAGGTACCACAATGTCAAAATACTGTTGGCGCCAGCCACATACCTTTAGGTGCATGTGTAGAATTGGGGCAAGCGTAGTACCACCTATTCAGGGTTCTACTGATCACGATTCTGATCGGACTTGCGCAAGCTGTTGTGGACTGGTTTCTAAATCGGTTCTAAATAAGCACATGATTTGGACGATTCACGAATCAGATAATTGCGTGAGATCGTTGACAGCAAGGCTGAACATCCTGACAAGTGACTAATTAGATCATCTATCTTGATGGCCACAGATTGGGTTTGAGTTGCTTCACAATTGTTAGTAAATATGTTAATGAAACGATGTAATATGCAAAACATTTGTTCAAAAGTTAAGGGGTAACAACAATTACATCTGCCACCAAAAAACTATGGTATGATATGGCTTTTTAAATTGCTTCGTCAGTTTATGTAATTTTGCGTATATCTTCCTGTTTAGGAATATACCACTAACACTGATTGGTAACTAAATATGTTGCCGGTTGCACTGAAGAATCAGATATTTTGTTACTAGAGATTTGGTAAATAAATATAAAGAATAAGTTAGTAAAAATAAAGTTAGTTATGTGGATCATGGATCATAGTGCGTACATTTATCCAAGGCTACCAAATCACATTCCAATCATCATGACAAGATAACTATTTACAATCTTCTGTACTGTTTCTTTTAATAGTAATTTCGAGGTATTTCTTTATCTCATTTGTTTATTTTGGCATATTTTTGTTTTGATGGTTTCAACGTACATCACTACATAGTATAAAACAAAGTCGCTTTCTCTGTCCCTATATCCCTATGTATGCTTATATCTTTAAAACTACGCAACGGATTTTGATGCGGTTTTGTTATTAGATAGAGTGATTGAAGAGGAAGGTTTATATGTATAAACGTTCAGTTTTTGTGTAGTGTATTTAGTATCAGCATTGCACCCGTGCGAAGCCGGGGCGGGTGGCTGGTCAAAATATAGATAAGTAGATAATGGAGGAGACCTTGGCCCACCCACATGACTGTAACTGGTACAATAATCCAATTTACCTGCACTAGTGCTCTGTGAAGCTTGGCAAATGCACTATTAACTTCAAAACAATAGATTTGCAAAGCGTTACATACCACATCCGTACCATTGATTAAGACTGAATAAACCTTGGGTATAGAACCTTCTTTAATTGGCCGTGGATTTTTTTGTATAGGTATTTTTACTAGGAGTAATGTGCAGTTCAACAAGGCAATATAAAGCTAAAACTTTATATAAGTATTATAGGTATTTGTGAAATGTTCTTCACGTTTTTCATTCTTCATGTTTATATGTAATAATTACAAGAAATAGATTATTGTTAAATGTAACTTCTTAGTTATTTGAAAGGACTTCATTTGTTCTCTAGAAAGCCTTTTATTAACCAAACTAAAAGAATTCATTAGCCGAAGGTATGATCAAGAATTACTTCAACTCTTTCTTATTTCTAAGTTTCTTCGTGTAAGTACGAGAAAACTACTGCCTTAAATAAATGATTGACCAAGTTTTCCAACTTAGAAGCATAAAATAGACTTGGATACCGTTGTAAGCAATCCTGAAGCAGACTGAGAACTAATAAAAACTTGTACGTTGAGTTTCCGTAAGCTTGGTGTTCTCGTCTCCCGATTAGCATGACGGTAAGGAGGTCAAATGTTAATTCTGTTGCAAAAAACAGAACCCGGTATTTTAAGCATTTTGTCGCCATGTTCATAGTAACGTAACATCGACCAACAAGGTATGAATGATAAGGTTAATCAGTTTCATGAACTCGTAACAGTAATGTAAGGAAAAGAACTTGTACCGTTCGCCAGGGGAGGTACCACCGCTACCTTCAAACCCGCCGCGTCACTAAGCAACCAGTTCTTTTGCTCCAGTAAGGGAGTAGCCTCTAGGCATTTTTAATCGACTTCAAGAAAAAGAAGGAGGTTCTCAATTCGACTGTATTTTTTTAATATTTGTTACCTCGTGAATGGATTTGGATGATTTTATATGATGTATTTATTTGAACGCTTCCCGTTTGGTCTCATTTTAACTTGGTCCAGTCCTGACAAACGGCATCCATCAGAAAATCATATAAGTAAGTGTTAGATTTAAGTATGTGCGCGACAACTTTGGAGTCGGTTTTTTTCGTAACGCGAATTATAATTATGAAAAAACTATTGCTCATTATTCACACTTCGGATTAGACTAATTTGATTCGAGTCAAAAAGGCTGAGCACGAAACCACAAGTTCTAATCATTTTTGTAATGGAATTTTGTTTCCCACATGCACGTGAAGTACAACAATGGGACAATAAAAACGAACTGCAAGATGGTAACGCTACATGTTGTAAGCGTGACGTCGCGTCACAAGTCACAACACAACACGACGCTTTCAACAAATATTTGGCTAATTGTCCACACACGATTAATGTTTGCGTCATCTCTGTTACAAAAGATCGGTTCGCGTGGCATGTGATGTAATTATAACTTCATTGACCCAACAACGCTTACGACGAAACAACCGTTTTATAAAACATTGAAACGACCTGTGCTGTATCTCACCGGGCGTTAATTTCGACATTTTAGCCTTTTATACAACAACGATAAACATGAATTAACGTGACCTAATTAATGTTCTATTAGAAATTATGTTGTCCTTTGTTGTTGCGTTGCGTCTGTTAGTAGTAACCTAGGTTCTATTATATCATTTACACCACAGATCACGCAGCTATTATTAGGCCTATTTATTTTGCTTGCTGCGTCAACGTCATTGTTCTTAGTATCTTATACAGTAGTGTAACTTACAGCAATTCTCATACATTCTTTACTTCTTAAGGCAGCTCTCTAAAAAGTAGGCGGTAGATTCAATGCTTTAGAATCAGAAATGGTATCCAATAAGCCGCTAGTGTGCCATAAACGATGGCGAGAATGCGTGACCCGTTTCCACGCGTATGGATATCCGGTTGGCTTATAAGCAATAATAATGGCTGCATTACAATGTTGAATTGGAGGGAAATTGTCTTGGAACGTTACTACATGTTGCGTTATACCTTGCTGTTACATATCTTTACCTTTGCGACCTTTCACGGCCGCACAATACTCACGTTTTTACACGTTTGTCGCAACTCTGATACAGAAAGCTTTTCCGCTCCAAGATACCATATTGCATATTACATGTCTTTAAAAGCATTTGTGGAGCGATATGTCACTGTGTATGATGTTTTGTTGTGTCCAGATTGACTTTCTCGATCTTAAGGTATCAATTTTTACAATGGTGACTTGAGTATTGCCTGCTATCTAATGTTGATAATTTAATTAAAACCATCGCGCGTCGACTGCAAACTATCTCTTTCCATTAGCATTCTAGAAAATTTAGTAATTCAAAACCGGTCTACATAGACACTGGGTTCGTATCTATCAGTAACGGAATTCATCAATTAATTTCGAATGTCTCTAAGATACGGCATCTATTCAATTTGGAACAAGTTTTTTTTCCGAATATGTTGAAGAAACTATAATTTTAATAAGATCGTCAGGGACGGCCATGACATCGATGCAGGCTAATCTTATTGGCTCCTTTTTATAAAACAAAATGGTGATGGCAACAGATTGTTGAACTACTCGTAGTAGTGGTTTAATGTACAGAAAAAAGAACCAAATGTAATGATGATGCCACGTGTAATGTTGATGTTTTCTTTATTTTTACTGTCGATGCTAGTTTAATGTCTTTTAAAGTGGGTATTGAGACGCTATCATTTACAGGAACCTTACAAATGGTCGGTTCTCACGCGCCCATGACTTATTGATTTAATCGTGCGTGGAAGACAAAGCTTAAATAACTAACGTAAATAGAAAAGTAATGTCAGTCAGAAATGACTTACAATCAGGCATATTCATATCGTTATATTAAATGTAAATTAAATGTCATAATAGGTACCTACTACATACAAGTTATAGTTTTGTAAAAGTTTTTTTTTTAAACCGGTGTCTACGCAGGCAATTGATACACTTCATTTGCACCGCAGCAGGTACAGATAACTAACCTTTTTGACAAAAGAATATTCTTTGCTACCTGGTTACAGCAAATGTCGATTTGACAGTTGTACAAGCGTCAATTATCCGTGATCTTTGAATATTACACGGCAAATTTCAAAATATGTCAGGAATGCAATAGTCATGGGCGCAGGGCACAGGTAGAGAGTCCCGGCTTTTAAACTGGTTTTGATTTAGCACTTTTTTCTTTTATCATATGCCTTCTAATTTGTAAGCGTGCAGCAATTAAATTATCAAGAGAGTTTATTGTATGTAAATTATTTTCCTGAGTGGAAATGTGCTGTTAATTTACTTTATGAGTTAACTGTTTGTCTATCGGAGTAAATTAGTTATTCCTTTGCTATTTTAATCGTGTATATTCCAGATGTATTCTGTTGTTGTAATGCTACCCTCATTACTGGTACGATAATTACTTCATCGCTAAACGATCTCAAAAACAGAACGCGGATATAGATAACAAGACCTTCCATAATAATATTCGGCCATAGCGGATCTCCTTCTGAATTTTGAGATATTTATTATTACAGCTTAAGAACGATGGAAGTCGTGACCGGCCCATTTTAGCGTTCAAGGTGGTCAAACAATGTAAATAAATTGACAATAAAAATGCATATGACACATTTAAGGATAGCAATGTAAATGTAGACATTTATATTTTATAAAAGTTGATCTATCTTGACCTAGGCATTTAGGGTTCACAAAGAATTGAATGTCCTTTTGGGGAGCATTGATTTAAGAGCAGCTGGTAATTTAAAAAAGTAACGGACATTTTAAGTGTCAATTGTCTTTCAATTACTGTGTATTATTCGCTATTGTTCGACGTTACGTTTGGTTCAAAACTTAATTAAAAATTAATATTTTTAATACTTCATTTTAAATTAGTTGCAATGTGCTTTTGGCGTATTGAGTACTAATACTTTCGTATCTTCAATACTGTGAGGACTGTACTCTTTATTAAGGAAAATATATCTTATTTATCAAACATGTAACATTAAAATAAGTACTTATATAATTCCAATCTTAAACTGTCACAAAAAATTTTTGACTTGCAATTTTTTGCATTCTTTTGCATTCTTTTGCAAAGATTTTTATCTTTATGGATGGACCGCACACGTCGGTCTTATCGGGGAAGCCATTAAGCAAGAGCCCTTGCGGTTTATTTATAACGTGTCAATAGAATTTTATACTACAGCGATTCTGTCAATAATCCAATCTATCCTACCTAAGATTTAAATGTTAGTCAGTCACGCATTAAGGCGAAACGAAGTTGGATGAGGCCCATAAGACAGATTATATTCTGAGTTAACAAATTTGAGGGCAGAATATAGTAAATTATACATATTTTATTTTTTTTTTAAATTGAAAATACATTTAAATAATCATCAATTTCATCATGTTCTGTCTGTAACTTTGTAATTAAAAGTCTGAATATCTGTCACATTTACCACGACTAGAACCGGTGTAATATGTTATTTTATATGCTCAAAATATCTCTGTCACATTCCCAATGTGAATCGAACTACGTGGGCTTAAAGTTTTTTGCTTTCAAAGTTATACCGTGATATTACCTTTAATATCTATTGTGACCAATTTCGTTCCGGAACTAAAATACGTTAAATTACAAGAGCAGTCGTAATCGAGGCTGACGGATATTCGCTAGCAAGAAATAATTTTGCTATAGGAACACGAATTACCAGTATCGGCAAAGGAATTAAACTTTGAAGGCATGTTTCTTATATTAAACACTTCATGGCAACGGGTCTATGAATAAATAAAAACATTACCATCATTTTACTCGTACTAATCGTAAACTGAAGGGATTCAATTTAAATAATAAACGCAATTAATGTTTATGACCGAAAATTAGATATTGCGCGAAACTGCGCATTTTTTTTAGTTCGCACCTGACCTGTGGAAGTTTGGTCGATGAACCTAAGCGCGGACGGATAACAATTGCACGTAGATAGAACGGCGCTTTGACACGCTCCATTGAGAACTAGCGAAAAAAAAACAATCAGCCTGAGATGATTCGAAGAAGAAATAGAATTCAAGTTATCCATGAAATTGCTGCTGAGCCTCGTTTTTGTTCCGACGAACATGACAACAATATGTCTCCTCGACTAAACAGTTCCTGCATCCTGCATGCTGTTCCAGGTGACCTGCATGCTCGTTTGCTACACAAAAACAATAAAAAAAATATTCCCTATGGCACAATCCAAACTGTATCCAATGTTAAATATGACTTTATTACAAAATTTTACGAGTCTTCTCATTTAGTCTTCAAAACGAGTACGCATTCATTTCTTGCTTTATGTAACGGCCGTTTTATTATCGCTTTATAATATGCTTCGCGCGCGCCTTATCAGCGATGACGTGGCTTTATTTTTAGTCTGGCTAATGGTTTCTCTTATGAAAACTTCTAAGTAACTTAAAATATTTTAATAGTATTCAACACGTTTTTTTATTTTAAATGCTAATCTTGATTTTCGTAAAATTTCTCTCTTTACTCTTTCTGTAGCCGTGATATGTTAAAAACTGGTTTCCAAAATGTTTTTAAATGTTATTTGTTTTTTATATTTTAAATTTTAATGTACTTCTCATCGAGTTCAAACTTGAAGTGTCCCAGTAATTAAATTCCGTTAGGAGACAAACCGTTAGTACAAATTTCGTTCGATATATAGGCCTTTGCGTGTCCCAACGCTATTAATTGCTGATTGTGCGTGCAGTTCCAGCTGATTGGGCACGGTCTTCGCTCCGCTTGGAAAGTCACGGCAAGGTGGACCTGCAGCTTCATGTTTCAAAGGAGGAAGCGTGCCCAGTCCTGTACGCACATTGGCATTTTTAATATTTACACTCCCTATGCCCCTTTCCAAACCTACGTGTACGATTAGATTAATGCTGTTAGAAGTAATTTTTACGTATTATTCCGTTGAACTGCTTTTAAACTTTCAGGACAATTTAATTTTTGTGAAACGAAAACATTTTTCAGTTTATTCCTCTGATTTCAGATCATAAAAGTTTATCATTATATTTTTTAAATTGCAACACTAAATAATTAAATTTTTTCTTTTAATTCAGTAGGTACCTATTGTGATTTACGTAACAATGCGAATGTACATCGCCTACCTACTCGTATATTCGGACAGTCGGTCAATGTGTTCATTACATATTTCCTGCGTCGATCCGCCTTACTAGTTACTAATCATAGATTCACATTGAGCTTGCGTGCCAGTCAGGTTTTCCTGAAAGAAAAGTGGGATTTTATCATATTTATAGAAACTGGTCGTTAAGGAAGAGTCAGTCGTGTATGATGCGTCTATGTTTAGTGCAGTGTATTGTTTTCACCAAATGAAGTGGATTGTGACGGTTCTCAATAAAATAAAAGTTGGTACTTATGCAGTGGTATTGTGTCCACTGTTATGATATTGTTACCTATAAAGGTTATCAAATGATTTCATTAGGTAAGCAAAACTGCCAATATATTTTAAAAAGTTCAGTATAGTTTCTAATTGGCAATTCATTTATTATTTATTGGTTGAGACTTCCGAATTTAAATAGCTAGATTCCTAATAAAATTCAGATAAAAATAAAAACACTTTACTGTTAAAATGCAATGTTGTGTAGAGATATTATTATCGGCTAAAATGAACCATGAATTACTTCCCGAGATTTGGGGACAAAAACCTTAATTTTTATACTGTCAAGATATTTCTATGCATATAATACCTATTTATGGCTATGTAAATTTATGTATTTCTATGTTACCCTTTACCGTCGAGTTCATTAACCATTGTTTAACAATGTACAAGCCCTTAACGAGCTTGGGTTTAATTGATGTCGCAACTGTATATTCTCATACGCCTTTTGTTTTACTCTTTGTGTTTGATGCCGAAGGACATTCCGAGTCTTGTTCAGCTTGTAGATTACTTAATGCTAAATATGTTTAACTTATTCATCTATTATCTTATCATGTATTACTAACTAACTAACTATTACTACTAACTTATCATCTTTTTCTATTTTAACTTAACGCTCTATGTTATTCAGTACATCTAAACTGCTGCTTCTTTAGAAAGTATAACGACTCACAAATTGAAATTTTAATACGATTCAAAAGTAAATGCTAATATAATAGGCTTTTCACAAATTTCTACGCCTATTTATCTTTTGAATCGATCTATTGTTACATAAATACTAATCAGAGATTAGTTTCCAATTTAGTAAGTGATTCATTAAGACTCGTTTTGATTTGTAGCGGATAGTGATAGCCATTTTCTCTTTATCTCTTCAAATATAACGACAATGGGTGTAGTTTTTTATATTGCTACCATTAGATAATGACCATTGGACGATAACTGACACATCTGAGCTGTCGCCTCCGTTGTGTAACTGTTGTTGTTACTATCTTACTACGGTAAGATTCTTTAATATTGTTTATTATGCATTGTTTTCCTTAAACAAATCTTTAAAAGGTTTAAAATTTTGACTAAGTAAGTTACAATGAGTTGCTGAAATACCTGAAACACGTTTGTAAAATGACGTTTTACGATAAGTCTACTTCCATGTAAAATTCACGTTTCTTCATATTTCAGCTGTCATGAAAAAATTCACATCTACGTTAAGATAATGCGGAATGATGAAATGTTTTCATGTATCTCTGATAAAGATTACTAAATTTTGATTACTCTGGAGATCCTTCATAGATAGGCTACAGCTTCACGCTATTTGGACATCAACGTACGTTGCGAGATACAATGTTATTATAGGTATTTCCCAATTCTCTTTATTATTAACGCAGCTGTTTCATTTTTACGAAACAGTTTGATTTATGCGTTTATATAGATCGCCTCAATCTTTAATTGCGACACGATATTTAATCAGATTTCTTACTCATATAAGGTATTTTCATTCGATCAAAATATTGCCTTGACGTTATTACCATAACTCAAATCATGATGAACTTCTATCAGCTTTGTAACATAATGCCCTCATTATTTGACGGCAACAGTGTAAACAGTGTTTGAATAGACTTCACTTCTCGGTGCAATCAGAGATAAAAAAAATTGCATACAACACTCGCTATCACTTGTTCGATCTTAACTTAATGGGTTCGATCCATCTATCGGAATATCGATCGCCTTATCTAAATTACTAAGTCCTTGTAGCGTTTCAACACATTGAAAGTAACTTATTTTAGTATTCAGTCTCAGTCTTATTTTCTTAATTGCATCAATCACGTCCTTATTAACTGCGGCGGGCAATCTTGTAAATAGTGTAAAGATATCTTTTTCATTCTCTAATTACTTACCAGCATTGGAACGACTCGTTTTTTTAATAATTCATCAAGCAGTGAATCGACATTCGCTTTCTTCGGATCAATATGGATGAATTAACGAATAATTTATTGTCTTGTTGCAGGCTCGAGCAATTGGCGATTCCGATTGCGTTTTGACTACGGAAAAGACCTGGGGAATCTGCGGCTGGCTTTGAACACTTTCCTACCGATACGCTGTCACTTACGCAAACAGTTCACCTGCAGCCTGATACAACAGAGAAGGCTGAGGAGGAGCTAGAGAGGGAATCATCAGGTGACTCTCACTTGTGTGATGTGCCGGAAACACCACATGGAAGTGCAGCTGGATGTTACCTGATAACAGAAGAAGCTTGTATCTTTGAGTGCTGGATGAAGCGTCAAGATGAAATTCTCGACGGGGTCCAGTTCGAGCAGTCTCGCCAGCGATTCGCTGTCGAGGAAATCTACTCTGTGCATTTATACCGATATTGATGCACCTCCGCCGCCTTGCGAGAGGGTAAGTTTATTAAAATAATCTTAATTCTGAGTACTTTCTAACCTAATGTTACAGAAGACGTTTCAACTCCAGGTTGCATCATACTACTACCACAACTAATTACATAAACATAAGTTAGTAAGTAGTAAGACAACGTTTCGTTAATATGAACTCGTAAATACAGTAAAGCCGAGGAGATCAGTGAAACAAGAATACTCATGAACATGATACGATTACATTACAATCTTAGACATAATCGGCTTTTAAAGCAAAAAAGCGAAAGCGGCGACCAATAAGGCAATGCAACCTAAATATTGAAGCAATTCAAGCAGCTGAACGTTTTGCTTTCGATTTTTCACCATCATGTATAGTACATTAACTTTCAATTTCATATGATGATAATAATAATATCGCATTAACAAAAACAATGCAAAAAGCAGTACGTCCGGGTTGCTATACGAAGCATTCGAGAGAAAGTTACGTGTCATCTGCCAGCGGTCTGAGACCACCAGTTGGGGCTGAATATTTTGTAACACCTTCGAATATTTATTTTAACATCTTATCCAATACCTTGGCACCGGTTCCTGTAGCGTTAACGACCGTGCAGAAATATGATGTCGTTAAAATTACTGCACCGCTTTTGGCCCTTTCCTTTTACCGCCGGAATTTAATTCAAGATATGAAGAGAAACTCAACCATCACCATTTTGGTACCTAATCTGCAACGAGAGTTAAAAAAGTTTCAAATTAAACAAAAAGTACTATCGTGTGTTTATACAAACGATCAAGTATATTTTCAAATAACGGTTTTTGTAAACGTTGTATACATTTACCTAGAAATAATGTTTAAAAGTAATATTTTTAACAACGACCTTTTCATTTGTATTAAGTTCACTGATGAACCTATCTAGTAGGTATTCCACGTTTTTAATGAAGTGATTAATGATAACAACGTCCTCTTCACGCCATTATTATAGATTGGTCAATGCTTCGTTATTGTTGTTTCATATTCCGTGGTTGTGTTTCTAATATTGCGAGAGGCGTCTTCGAACAGTTGTATACCACCAAGGTTGGTATTGTTCAAACTATCACACGTGATGATGATCTACCATAAATATTCTTGCACTTTCACGTCTGTAACGTATGTACCCAATATATTATCAGATAGCCCCTTGTTATTATTTTTAACTGATGCGTTAACTGCTGTTGTTGGATATAATTCAGTTTGTTTTAATAAGGATGTCGTCCGTTTAATTTTGTCGATCCCAGCTATTTTAAAGTTAGCTAATGGTTTAGTCACTAAATTTTCGCCTTGTCCTATGTCTTCCGGCCCGCAGTAGTTTTGAAAATGAAAGTGGCAACATACAGATCTTTTTTTAAATTGTTATGCCTTCTTAAATATATCATTAGATAATCTTTCATCGTCTTTTGTTATTGCTTTTACTCCTTAATGCGTTTAAATACAATACATTGTTTTCGCATTTATATTATAGCGATATGAACACGTGTAAGTATGTAAGATCTATTATTGAAATAACAAATTAGTGCGGCACAACTATTAAAATTATTATAAAGCACTTAGCTATTCGTAACATATTTTTTATCAATAATAATAAATACATTTATTCTTTAGTCAAAAAAGAACATATAATATTTAAGGTAAGCACATCCTGGAAGAAATCGCTAATAACGTTGCCCATTGTTTGTATATTCTATTGTTTTGTTATGTGTGGTGCACAAACAATAAAGAGAATATCTATATTATCTATCTATCTACATAAGAAGATTGACACCATACATAATTATACCAAAGGAAGAAAGCTAACAAACTGCGTAGCAATATTTAATGTTAATGACCAACCCGGTCAATTTAAATGCAATGCCATAGATGATCTTTGTAATGTAAAAGTAATAACAGAAGGTAGATGTAAGATAACAACGTAATACGGTGGCCGGATATTTAAATAATCTCGCGACAGTCAGATGACGGATCACTTTCGCCGTACTCTGTGTAGGCGTTCAATCAACGGATCAAACGATTGTTGATTCTTAATCTATTGTTCTGTCGACCAAGACTAATAAACATTCAGGCAAGGTATTAGATGAAAGTTGTTAATGACTCTAAGCCGAGGTACTTTCATCTGAGATATAAAATCTTCTATAATCATGTCATCCGTCAACAGAACTGGCAACATGAAATTCGCCTTATCTCCAGGTACAAAAGCGATACTGCTAACTGAAAAAAGACGTGGCACATTTTACAAAAATTACCCATTTGTGTTACAATTTTCCCCACTTGTAACAACTTCATGGTCATTAATTCAATATTATGGATAGTCAAATATTTATTCAGTTGATTTCGTCACGTTGACCTCAGTTTCGTTCCGCTTGTGTATCGGAGTGTGTATTTACGCTCTTTTTATTTTACAGTCATCTGATACGTGTCCGTTTACCGCCAACCTGTGGTTAACTGGTTAAGGTTTGTCTCTTTATGCTGAGTTGGTATTCATTTCACGCTTTTGTCCATTAAAGCGCTCTTTGTTCGCCCACGCAGAAAACAAACATGGGCTATCGATTTATCGGCAATATCTTATCACCGTCGAGCACTTTGATTATAACTTTAATAATGTTATCTTCGCGATAGTTCCACATAAAATGTTTACCTACATCAAATTTTATTTTATTGCCCAGCAGTTTGAAATCGAGAACTATAGTTATCTTTAAAGTATTCTGATAAGTTGGTGTATTTGTGCATATTGCATTACCACTTTGCTACGCCGGCTCGGAGATAATAGTCACATTCCTACATCAAATAATTTACGTAAACAGACTCCCGATGCTGTGTATGGGAGTCTTCTTGCACCTGGCTTTGCGAACAAGAATGTTCGCATTCCTCAATGCAATCTCTAATTCCATCCAGCTATCAGGCTATTATTTTAATAAGCTTTTCAGTTCAGTAATAACACGGCTACGGCGTCGCGTGATCGTCCTTGGTCTGAGCGTGCTCGAATGCACGATTCTTTTTCCACGGATCGTGGCTTGTGAGCAGTTACATCAGTAAGTCGCATCAAACGATAGCGTTCGTTGGAAATTCGCACAAAAATCTCTAAGTCTTACTCTCCGTCATTGTCTCACGTCTGCCATACTGGTTTATTTAGTTTTTAGTTCGTCCCTCTAATAAGGTTTCTTTTCTTGGAATGTACTTAATGTACATTCTTCTTGATTTCGTTGTAAAAGTTTTGATTAAACTATAATAACTTCTGTCATTGTCACAATTTTAAACATTGGATCATATGCAGTTGAGCTGACGTGCCCATTTCTAGATGTCTCCACGTTGATGGTAACCCTTCCAATCCGGTCCTAATCAAGTTTATCAGTTGTTAATTTATTGTTTTCACGTCTCGTTAGCGGTAACCGCAGTATCATTGCTTTCATCGCTAAATTGACCCTAGCCCCAGCTTGCTTGTTAGCTATTATTTGTCTTGAACTCTTAACCGCGTATTCTGCAGCTGTGTGTATATTGCATACGTCAGTCTGATATTTTATTTTTATTATACTTTCTCCAAACAATATGAGGTGTTTGGGTGATTTTCGATAGGACATAAACTTTACTGCTCATTTATTAGGGTCTATACAGTTTAGATGGCGCCTAATCTCGATCGGACGTAACTTTTAAAAAGGTTTAAATCGAACATTTTATGGTTAGTCAAAGTTCTTAAGGTCAAAATTTTTTACTGTATATTATTTGTCTTATAATTTATGTTTTGATAGTTAACAGTACTTCAGTATATAATTATGTATATAAAGATGAACAAGAATAGGTTAATATCTTCATTATTATCAGCCTTGATGAAGTAAAATAGGTGATGCGGCGAACAGTCACGTGTTTCTTGCATTCCTGAACGTAACACTCTGTAACCTCATTTCTTATTTAGTTACGGTATGTTTGGAAAGAAAATTATAATTTCGAAACAAGCATACTCTTCGTTCCATCTGTTTAGATATGGATCTACTGCGATCTAATTTCGTAAATCTTAGAGCATAAACTGCTGAATTCAAACGACTCAAAATTTAGTAAGTATACCATTATGAAAACTTAAATTAATAGGATCTACAGGTAATGATAATCAACATGATGATAAGATCAATCGTTATTGAACTACATAAGAGTTGCATATGACTGTTAAAATAAAATAGTGGCCTTTTTCGCTATGACACACGAGATTCCTTATCAATAAAGTGTGATTTCATAACACGCTTAAAACATAAACGTGGGTTCAAAACGCGCCACGCCACGTTTTTTAATATAACGTATGTTTCTTTCTACGCTTGCAGTTACCAAGTCTGAGTCATAGACACCTTTATTTACCTTCTGATTGTCCGTACATAGGTAACCAAAATGACGTCAGTGTACTACATTACCCCATTTCAAACGTAACAAGATTTACGGTAGAGAGCACGCGCCAACTTACGCAAACTTCGTCCAGCGATGTATCTCTGATGCAGAGTAGCAGGAAATTACACGAGATATACCTAATACGACACGCAATATGCAACTGCCTCTCAACCTATTGCACATTGCACGCACTGACTTCGCAGGGTTACCATAATTTTCTATTCCTTCGTTTTTTTTTATATAATAATAAATACGCTGGCATCTAAACTGCTGAACAAGAAATTTTAAATCAGATCTCTTTTTTTAAATACCGTAGTTTATGATTAAGCTGTTTCAATGGTGTCTAAAGAAACCAGAACCAGCAGCATTACGGCCAAATCATGAGGGTGTCGAACCCACGATATTATTATAATGATATGTGGCAAAACACGCAACAAATACTCATAAATGGCAGGGCGTAACCCTTTTCGTGGTTCGATCTTATTAAAATACACCGCAACTTACCAAACTGTAAAAATAAAGTAAAATGAACAACTGTATAACCATTTTGAGCCGTTTTAACATACGTAACATCCCAATTTGTAATAACACTTTCGTCATGGCAGCATAAGTTACAC